>JABASF010003159.1:0-11358 GCA_019776145.1 Harlomillsia oculata
TTTCAAAAGAACTAGAAAGAGTTTTCTTAAAAGAAAAATTAATGCAATAATATAACTGTATGGGATTGAACAATTTTCTAATATATAGGATTAAATAACACAATGTCGAGGCTAAATGAAAGTGAAGGAGAAATTCTCGTGAGTAGGGGAAAGAGCAATGTGAAAGATGATAGGAGTAGGTCTCTGAGGGCACTTGAGTAAATTGTAAATTGAGAAGTCAACACGGTTTTATTAGCACGTAGACTTTCTATTTCTAGCCTGAAGCAATCGCTTTTCTACTCAAGTCAGTCAGTCAGCCTCGATTTCAATTCCATTTGCTCACTTTATTCTCAAAACTGATTCAATTCTCGACTACATGAGTATAAATGACCTGAGGCAACAGGACGACGATTAGCTTTGGCTTCAAGCAGCTTTTTGATTTGCTATGCTTGGTGAAGTGGAAAATTATATATTCGTATGGGAGATCAAACCGGGGTAAAATTAGCTTTTAAATCGCAGGCTGACAAGAAAGATAAACATTTTGATACAGATTGAGACTGTTTAAGTAGCTGTGTAGAAAGGTGATGGAGATTAAAAGATTTAAGGATCTCGACAACTCCACAATGCTATTGTGGATAAACACTCTCAACATACGGTATAAAAGACGTTTTCCTTAGGTCCTTTGAGCCGTGGACAATAAAATTACAAAGGAAAAACCCTCAATATTACTAGCACCAGCAACTCCAGTTTTGTAGCATTTCCAACAGAAAGGCTGAAGGTGGAGAACACTAAAAATTACCAACGTTCTGCTCATTATGAAAATGTTTCCAGTTTCCAGGCAGGATAAACGCGCTAGGTAAGTGAATGGAATGAATGGGAGAAAGAGCTCAAAGAATGAGTTTCTACTACCTGTGTGCCTGAATTTGCAGACTGCAATGTGATGTCGTAGCTTTCAGTAGCAATTTCTCGGGTGTACGACCAAAAGACATTTAAGTTGAAGACGAGCCTTTTTGCTTCTACTGTTCTGTGCTGTTCCACTATATTTATATATTCTTAATGGAATGAAATACGGCGAAACGACCGAGACCGTCCCATATAACGTTATAGCCGCATAGGAGGTAAAAAAAAAGCAAAGTGTGTTACTCAAATGGTTTATATCGCTCATAACTCTTAAATAGTCCATGACGACATAATACTTTCTACAAGGTTGCTGGTTTCAGGTTTTTTGTTAGGGTTTCGATTCCGAAGACAGTATTGCATTCTTGAGTGAATTCTTGAGAAGAGCAGGCTGATTCCATCCCATTGGACAACCTTCCCGTTTTAGTGGTCCGTTTTACCTTTTCTTAAAAAGGATGACATGACACGCATAAACGTAAATGCCATGCCATAAAAGCTTTGGCCAGAGGATGAGACAGAAAACATGTACCGAGAAATAGTCGCGGTCAGGAGGAAAGAGCACCGAGCCACGGAGGAAATTGGTCATGGTCCATTGAAGCCCACTCGAATGCCTCTCGCAATCGCAACTCTTGGAGAAGTCAAGTCCAGCCTGCTTTCCATTCAAGTCGAACAGTCACACTTGAATGAACTTCACTATATTCTCTTGTAGTTTCCCAGATATAGCCAATCGCTATCCGAAACTATTTCCGGTCGTTCGTCGTTGTTGACCTATTCTTCACCCAATAACATACACTAAACAAAACAAATTTCCTAGCCCCATATGGTTGAAAGAACGGAAAATGGTTGATAAAAAGACACGTCTAATGGCATATTGAAGTTTGTGTGCAGTATTTGTTCTGTACCATACAACAATACATATAAAAAGTGCATTCTACAGCACAACACACGTTCCGCCTGTTACGATTACGACAAAGACAAGATTACTGATATAGTAGTTTAAGTATACAAGCTGTCTTAATTCGACGAGAGTATAAAATATATTGTTTGTCGAAGCATAGAAAGTTTCTGCCAAGTTGGCAAAGGCAGTACGTGTGGTTTTTCAAAACTAAATTATAAGTTCTTGGGTTAGAGTTAAAGGAGAGCAGAGCAGAGTAAGATGAGAGCAGAGAAAAGTTTTTGAGAAAAACAAAAGGAAGTGAGATGGGAGATGGACACGACAGCAAAGCAAAAGAAAAAAAACGGAGAAAAAAATATAAAAAGTTTGGCTGCGATGCAACGAAGCAAAGAATGTGACAATCGGAGCGGCGGGAAAAACCCGTTTCCTGATTCCACCGGAGACCTTGTGAAACATGGAAATCCATACATTAAGGCCGGCAGGGGCGAGCCTTTGTTCCTGCCATATATTTACCAACTATTCTCGCTTGAATGAGCAAAGTGTTTCATGCCACGCAGTTGAGCTCATTTCAAGCGCAACCATTTATTTCTTGGCGGTCCTCTTTCCCCCGCCACGAGGTTTCCGTTCTCGTCCCAAGACACTTATGTACATTACTTGCTTACTTACATACATTACATTGCATTACATTAAGTCACAGAAGTAGCAAGTCGGTATGCTCCGTCGTGCCCAGGATAAATGTCCTCCTAACTCCGACAATTACTTGGGCATGGTGAGCATGAGCACACAGGCTCTTGCGGCATTTCCCTCGTCGACGAGATATAGCAAGGCTATAAAAAGCCGAGAGTTGAGGAGAGACGACCGCGACCACGATGACTGATTTATTTGAGCCAAGCCCATTACAGAAATTGCCTCAAGTTTAACATTTAAAGGTTCCAAATCACCTTCACAAATGGCTACTTTGCTCTACGCTACTGCTCTCACGGTCTTAATACATTTCCATCGGGGCCACGGATGCCAGCCCATTATTTCCGACCGATTTCCCACTGGTTTATTGAAACTTTCCACTCTGCTTTCTTTTTTTCCATTCAACCTTCCATTCCTTCGTAATTTGACAATCCATAACTATATGTCCTATATATTCCACGTATAAACCGTTACAATGTCCCACTTCACTTTCTCCACAACGTCCTGCACCCACGCATTCATTTCCATATTCACTACTTTTTGTATCCTTCACCTTACTCTTTCACATCCCATTACAAAATGACGTGGCGTTGCAATATTACTATGTACTGTCACACCATTCAAATAGTACTTTATGCAGTTCTTATTTCAGTTGTATTGTGTGAGTTCAACAGAAAACAATTTTTGTAGATCTCTCGTAGTCGTAGGTAGTGCGGTCACAAAAGATTAATACTTCCTATATTATACGAGACTCACTATATCATGCATAATGCAGCATCGTGTATCGTGCGTTATAGACGATGTAATAATATAAGGAGAGAAAGCGAACAGAGAAAACGGGGTCGGAGTATGTTACACAAGGAGAGAGACAAAGGAGAGGAAGATCGTGCTTTCTTCTCTTTCTTATCTACATTCAGATGAGACTTTGAGACATTCGATCACAAAATCCCTTCGTGGCAAATTAAATTTCTGCTGCTCCAGCACTCTGCGCTGAGTCCTTCGAAGCAATCAAGTTAAATTTGATGAAATAGGGTGTCATAACTCAATTTAATCGATCCATTGGGTTTTCACTCTGTGATGGCGAAAACGAGAACGCACGAGACCTGCTCTGCAAAGCCGGCTTTTAAGGGCACAGTAAATAATCCCTGGTGATGCTCATCATTATCATGGAGCATGCATGAGAGATTCATGTTGGTCTCAACTGCAGCTTAATACATGCTTCCAGTTGAAGCATGCAGTAACTGATCCGAGAACAAATACATAATGATGCGACGCTCAGAAACGAGAAGAAGCCAGCTTGAGCGTGAAATAGATGTTATTACCACAGAGGATCCAGCGGAGGCTGACTCAAAATGCGATTGGAAGAACGCGACTCCATTCGATATACAAGCATAATAACCTCTCTCTTTGCTTTCCCATATTGTTTTGTGTCGACAAGCGAAAAAGCGACAATCTCTTCCCATTCACTGACAATGCAGGTACGATTTGAAGTAGTATTCATTTTACACTCGTAAACATTTCGGGGAAAGGGTGAATCTTTTTCATAACAGACGAATATATACAGGTTACCCTATAAAATGTTACTGCTCGTATAAACGTGGTAACCGTTGCATTGCATTTTGGTCGAACGTATATATAACAACAGTTCCATTGGGACAGTTGTCACCATTCCCATTTTCCATTAGTGATTAGGCATAAAGATAAAATAAATTGAATGAGTTTGCCTGTCTCTCTCGCTCTCCCTACTACTCAGTCAGTTGTCCCTGGATGCAAATAATGGAGCTGTGTGTCACATCTTCCTCACGACGACAATTGAGGGAAACATAATGTTCCCCTGTAAATCATGCTATTATTTTCATGCTTCTATCTAATGCAATTTTGCTTCTGCTTTCCTCTTGTAATTTTACTAGTAGTACGCATGAAATGTCATAAAATCTTTATGCTTTTGTACTACGATGTGAATAATATAAACTATATTACTAATACGCTCGCACTATCTCCTACTACATCCAATCCTTTCATCCATAACATCCTTCTTTATGCAGTCAATATAATAATAATACAACGACATCAAACAATTTTGCAAAATAAAAAATATGCTCGTCAGAACACCCTGTCATTTTTTTCATTCCTAGTAATATTTTCCTTTTTTAGTATTTCTCACTTTTATAAAGTACAATGTACAATTGTATGCTTTATAAAAAGTAGCAAAAAATTGTTATTGCTCCGTTATTCTCGGATGAAAAGGATCGGAAGGTTTCAAGCTTATAAAGTAAGAATCTTTTTTTTTGTAGCGAAAGCTGATCGCACATTACCAAGTTGCAGATGGGTTCTACAATATGTTCGCTCATATTAGGAACAACTTTTTTGGTGTTTGTACGAGCGTTTGCACTAACTCTACTCCGCAGTCAAATAAAAGGGGGAATAAATAAAACATGAAAGGAAAATAAAGTTGGTAGTAAAACTGTTGCGAGTTGGAAGAGTTGTGATTTAGTTAAAGCCGATGAGAATTGAGTCGAATTTGATCGAAGCGTGGATTCACTTTGGTCTTTTTCTTTTTGCTTGAAGATGGATTTGAAATAAGGATAGTTTCCATCCCATTTGACCTTCTCAATTTATTGCGCATTCATGCATCCCGTCCTCTCTTGCATGCAAACTAAAACATAGGACGAGAATGTATCTAAAAGTCTCGAAATTGAACTTTGCCTCACGCCCACGAAAAAATATGGGCTATTCCATTTCACAGGCAAATCCCACCAAGCTTAGTGCTTTACTTTTTTGTCTTGTGAAAATAAATCTCTGCACAGACAAAATTTCTTGAGTCTTAAAGCGAGAATGAAAGACGGCATTGTGTATAATATTTTCACCATTGAATTATTAAGTACGATAATGAGCGTAAGTTTGCTTTATACGTACTGTACATAGATAATAATACATTATTGATCTGTTTCTCAAAATTGCAGATATGCTGTCGATTGTGAGCTCATTTATAAATATATTAAAGTGTTTAATACGTAAACATGTAAGGTATAGTGTACAAGTGTACTATATTTAGAAAATACCGTAAAAGTGTGTCCTCTTGGTTAGTACACTTGTATATTGTAATAGCTTGAAAGTGAACTTGAGGAAGAAAGAAAAACTTGAAAACAGACACAAAAGTAAGCCAAGGCTAAGCTAAAAGGCATCTTCTTTAAGAGTTTAAAGGAGTAATAAAAAAGAATTTTTTGAGAGCAAGTATAGAAGAGGAGGACAATGTAATAAGCTTCTGCAATCAAAAAAGTGGGAAAACCCAAGGCATTCACAAAGGATTCACATCGTTTGCCTCTCTTTTTCTTCACATTTCTTTCCCCTTTTTTTCTGGTTCTCTCTCGTTCGTTTAATCTCTCATGCAGAGAAAAATGCAGAGAAAGGAAAGGCAAAAGAAGGGGCTTTGTACAAATGAATTTATGCGAGCAGCTTGATTCATCCAATTTCCTCCCTCATTCTCTTCGTCTCTTTTATCCACTTCGCCGTCAACTTCTTTTACCACGCTCACTTCCAGCTTTAAATACGCATAGACGCTCACGTCCAATGCAACACATGAAAAACTTGGAATCTTTCACTCACTTTTTCCAAAAGATCTCTTTCCCTCTCATCCATCCTTTCCCCTAGTTCCCATTTTATTTTATACGTACGACGTAATCGTGTACGAGGGTGAAAGTCTCTGTAAACGGCACACTGGATGGATATCAATACCGTAATCGTAGCAATAACATGAAAATGACTCCAAGACAAAAATCCACATTTTTGTTGACTACATTGCATTTATATTTAAATTACTTTCCCGTACTTTTCATCATGCATCTATTTACAAACTATTACATAATATTTACAATGTATTTTTTAGAAAAGAAAACGTTCAATGGCTTAGTAATAGTTGCACGACAATTACGATTGACTAAAATGTTGTGTGTTGTAGTGTAATAAGTTATCTGAAATTTTCACTTTGGTCACACAGCATTACACTACACACATGTGTGTAATAACAAACGAGAAATGCAAGACTGCTTGTGTGAAACGAGGTTTGCTCCAGTGTCACAATGACAAATGTGAGTATTTTAAAAATTTGGTTTGACAGTCTGTACCAGAGAAGACGACGAGGAAGCATTTGCATTCTGAGATGGAAGTTAAGGGGAAAAAAAACTTTCTATGTGACTAAGGAAGAAATGTAAAAATGTGACATTTCACATTTGGAGCCAATTATCTAAAGGCGTCTTTGCGACCGAGTTGCTCTCTCTCGTCTCTGCTGGAGCATGTCAGAAAGACGAAACACATCGCCAGAAAACTAATGACTTTAGTGACATGCCCTTAATACGCTTTCCAACTTATTATTCTCCACTGCTTCAGGAAACAGGAGGAACAATTGCACATTCTACACTCAGAGGAGTCTCAGTCTCAGTACTCAGAATCTGAAAATATAAATTCAAAATATATTCGTTTTCCTATTGCTATCATATACTTTGTGGAAAACTCTCTTTCACAATACCAATTGTTATAAAACGGCACACCGACACACAAATAAAAATAGTTAAGTATACACATTATGTGTTTTGTAAAAGTGTTTTTCTTTACTATTCCTTTATTACAAATCACAATATATACGGCTGAAAAATTTATTTAGCGTCTCGCCAAATTGTAAGATTAGTTTACACGATTGGCATGATAAGGGTTAAATAATGAACAAGATCATGCTTTGAGGCTTAAGATGTCTTCATTGCAGTATTTAATGATCTGCTGAAGCAATGAAAAGGATTTGGAAATTGTTATTTCAAATTAGTACATAGTTACTTTTAAAGTTTTAAATGTGAAATTTAGTCTTAATAAGGCTTAAGATACAAATCCCGGCAAAATTGTACGAAAAGTCAGGGTTTTCGGAATCTTAATTCCATAAGTAAGTGGTGACACTAACGTCATCGTTCCCTCTGAAGTAGCTCGTCTTAAGACTACATAAACTTTCCAGCAGATTTTTATTAATGTCACTGCAACACGTGCGGCGATACCTGGATGGGATTCATTTTAGCGAATGTCCAAATGGATGATTGAGTTAGCATTATAATGGCGATGAGTTATTAATTATGAAACAAATATAAGCACAAAGGTCTTACAAGAAAATCAGGATTTGTAAGGGCATGAGATTTTTCTGGTGTCAGTCGTGTCAGACCATCCAAAGCTGAAGATATGTGGGAAGATGTATTAGGTAGTGTGGGTGAAAATGTCGCACGGCAGCTGAGCCGCTGTGCACAGGGTAACTAGACAACCACACTTAGTTATCAAGTAGTAGGGTATAAGCCTCAAGATAACATATCCTTCAACAAATTACTGATTTTAAGGATTTTCAACGTACTTAACAATAACATCTTGAGTAAGGAGTAAAAAACGCTGTGGTTGGTGATGATTGCAAAGTTTTTGTGTGTAATATTAATAGAGACGAGGAGGAAAGGGAGAAAATAGAATAGAAGAATGTGAGGCGTGTGAAGCTCGGAATTTTGTGTGTAAATCTCTTCTTTTCCCCTTTCGCTAAATGAGTCTCAACGTCTCCCCCATAACCTTTAATTTACCCCGACTCAACCTAAAAGGAGTGTGGAATCTCACCCTATCTGTGTACTCTCACCGGCGGCGGTCGTGCTGATGAATCCCAACTGATTAATAAAGGGAATTGTAAATTAGTGGATGTGAGCTCATTCCGACATTTTTAACCTCCCAGTGAGGGGGAAAGTGGCAAAGTGAATGTGAGAATAGACAGAAACGAGAGAACAAACACACTCACGTCTTTTCTGTCCCTTTTGACTCAGTTTAAAGGCTCGACATCCTCCTGAAGAGAAATGAGGATCCCCATCTTGTCTCTTCATTGCTTGATCAGGATTAATACTCCATCGTTCACTCTGCAAATCAAAATGAAAGGGAGGAGACACAACAGATCTCGTGAAGGCGACTAATGCAGCCGCAATGTTTCATATCTCACGGATGAAATTCTCCTCAAGCTCTTTTTCCTTCGTAATTGAACGGGTCGTCGTGGTTTGTGTGTAGAGCAGCCAGTGCCGCTTTGAAAAAAAAGTGGGAGTTGAATGGAACATTGAAAATTAGGATTTTGGATGTGTATTGAACATGACAGGCATTAAACATTAGCTGCAACAACTCGTATGAAAGGAAACCACGACAATATTTATTCTGGGATTAGAGTAAAAGCAAAAGGCCTCACGCGAAACGTTCATCAAGTTGGGCTTTCGTCAAATACACACGGGACAGGGAGCATCAAAAGGAAGCGCTGCAGGCCTATTCACAGTAAATACACGACAAGCAAAATAAAGAAGCCACTAGGAGAAAAAATAAGCTTTTGAATAGCAAACCATATTAGTAATAGAATCTCAAAACTTTCCGAGAAAGACATAGGAAATATAATGATACATCATAGAGGCTGTCGACTCGTTGAACAATGTTTCTTTTGACAAGAGTACGACTGACTTGAGCAAACTATCATCCGATGTATCGCTTCGGTTCATTTTACTCTCATCGTTACTTGTCGGCACAGCACAGGTACAGGTATACACAGTTACATAGTCAGTAGAGCATGCCAATCAACAGCTCTGACATTACGCTAACTTGCACGTTGTTTGCGAGTTTAATGGAAATGGAATACTGGGAATTATAAATGAGAAACGACCTCATTTTGCTTCATTCCGGACAAGTAAATGTGTGAAACATGATCTATTACCTGATTAATGAGCAGATGCCTCAGCTCTGCCTGCAACAGAAGGATCATCTTACCATGCATGTGCTTGGAAATGGAAACAAGCATAATATCACGGACTTTGTTTGTTGGTAACCTTAACCGCACGCACAAGACTACTAACCGTGTTGTTTGATGGTGCCAGGAAAGGAATAAGCAAAAAGCACGACAGACTCATCGTTGAACCAACAAAGAAAACGATACGTTATCGGTGTATAAAGGGCAAAAGAAACACATTGCTCCCATTTTTCTTACGACAGGATGTATGGAGAGAATGGGGAATTTGACAAAGCCATGGGGCACAAGACCATAGCCCATAAACCGTGTAGTATAAAGAGCAAGACCGCAACGACAGGAACTTTCCCTTGTGTTGACACTGTTTCCTTCAATCATTCGCTGCCGTTTGTTTTGTCTTGGTCGGTTTGGTTTGTCGGGAGTCGAGACTGTAGACCAAGTGTAGTACGTACTTAAACAGCGACTCTGTGAGTGAAAGCGAATGAACGCTCCTTGTACCGTGTTTCAATCTTCTGCACACAGGATAAGACGAAAGTACAAGCAAAGCAAGAGAGAAGCAAAAAGAAGACGACGAAGAACGGAATTCTCATCTCTGTCTCTTTATCTTTTGCCTTTCCCTTCTTTCCATCCTGTGTGTATTTTGCCAAAGTTGTCTCAATGGATTACATTACATTACATTACATTACATTGCAAACTCACCCCTCCGGCTAAGCTGAGAGCAAGCATTGTGTGCACATGAGAGAAGAAGAAGGAAGAAGGAAAGCAAATCTTAGTATATCCCGCCGTCCTTGTAGAAGTAGAGGCTGCGTACACAAATAGTAGTTGCAAAGCCGCCAGCAGCAACGCTGCAGAAAAGTTTTATTGAGGTTTCCTGTCTTTTCCAATGTTTGTCTTTCGGGCATGACATGGCTCTTTCTTTCATTCATATACATTCATGCTGAATGCTAGTGCATTGCACTATAGGTTGACTATATACAATTCCTCACGACGTTCAATCTCTTCAAACGAAGAGTAAATATATTTCCAATAACAAAGTGTACACAAATCATTGTGTTTCTACTTTCTCAATTTTCAATCAGATGTATTTATACTTGTATTTGTTGTAATAATCGAACACTGAACATCATTGGATTTTGTAAAAACAATCCGCTTTCATGTGTGCATTTGTCTGAGAGCTTTTCAAAATATGCCCTATATAAGTAATACAGTAATACTATTTATTAACGAAAGTACGGGAATAAAAATGATTATACTACATACATTATATACCTTTCGTTCAAGGAATTGAAACGCTAAAATTGAAATGCTATATATATATACATATGCCTACAAATAGTGAAAGCATGAAAGGCATTTCTATTGTTTTATTTTTCCACATGGAAAAAAGACAAAGGCAATCTTTCCAATAAAACTTGGAAACTGAAAAAAGTCTCGTGCTTCCTATTTCAAGAGCCATGGTGCTGTAAGATTGAATCGTTGCAATTCGACTGACAGCAAAAAAAGGAGACTTCTATTTTCTGTTTCATGCGCACCACCGTGCTTTATCTGCGTCAGTCCGTTTTCCTTTGTAGTAACTTGCTTAAAGTTCCTGTCAATCTTTACGTCCCAGTGGAGATATTTTCAGCAGGCACACAATAGAAGGAGAAATCAAATCACTTCTGCCACATCCCAAACAACAAATCAGTCGTATGGATACATCCCAAAAATGTACATCATCATTTTTTCGGATTTTACAATTGAAGTGTCACCGGTAATTCGGTAGTAATCAAACATTGCAATTCTACGGTACACAGACAAGACAGTTCAGAACTAGGAGCAACGTAGCATATAGCATGAAAAAGTATAAATCCTCAAAACGAGGCTTTTGTCATCACGGGAAAAATATAGACGGTGTGCCTGTCGACTGTGGGAAAAAATCTTTTTCGCACAGAAAATCATATTTTAGCATGCTATTAAATAATTCATCTAATACAACTAACCTAAGCAGACTATGCACCAATGTAATAGGCTGAATTGAAAGCCCAAGGCAACTGAACCAGTCTACCGTACCGATTTGCTGCGGAAGAAAAAAAAGAGAAGATATAAGGGAGAAAAGTTGATTCTTGTGTGCATTTCCTTTGCC
>JABASF010003160.1:0-11356 GCA_019776145.1 Harlomillsia oculata
TGAAGAAACTGGAGGACCGAAACTTTTTGCGAAAAAGGATGACCGCGCAAAGTGCATTTCCTATCATTCCGACTACACAAACAAACACAAGCAATGGCACGTTCACTACAAACCAAAATGTATGTAAAACATACTTAAATCTGTAAATCTCTTCATCATGTGAGCAGACACAGTAATCCCAATGCCGGTAACTCAATTGGTCATAACACGACAAATTGTATGGCATTATAAATTTAACTTTAACTGTAATTAGCTCAAGGATATAGATTTTGGTACGTACAAGCGCAACCTGGAAATGCGAAGATGAAAGTGACCTTTGATGTGTTGTGCTGTGATCAAGGAAATCAGGGATCCATCACCTGATTCACCTGGAATTTTAATGATGTATTTGATGAACCAGTTTTGCAACTTTTTTGTACTAAAGTACTAATGCCGTTGATTCCTTTGTAAGCTCATGCTTCCCAACGACATAATAAATTGTACTATAATTGCTGACCAAGACATTTTATTTTCATCATATAAAAACTTTTATTCCTGCATTTTCGTGAAATCCGCTACGAAATCAACAGAATCGGTTTGATTCCCACTTGTGCATTTCCAGAATCATTTCATTCGAACGATCCAACATCCAAGCGACAAGTCAAGAGTCACGTTCCAATTTCACTTTCAGACACAATCCGTTGGAAAATGTGAAAATCCATAAATGATGAAAACGCCTATAGGGAAAGTTCATCCCTGGAATGTTTTCCCAGGTGAAAATGCTCACATAGAACTTTGACCATGTTTCCTGATCGTGACAGCGGATGTTCAATTTCCAGAGTCAACATGTGTCTGTGTGACGTGTGATGTGTGTGCCTGCCATGTCTCAAAGCTGTGGTTTCATGGCTCATCCACTGGGTGACGAAGCACGGAATTCCATTGTTTGACTAATCATGTAATCATCCTATCTTTCAAAATTCAGTCTCTTCCTCTTTTTTGTGCAAATATCCCCCACAAAGTAAACTGCAATCATGACACTCTACAACTTGTCCCATGTAGTTAATATGAAACGAATGAAACCTTTATGACTTCAATTTCACGGAAAATGTTCTTTTTTCAAAAAAACCCAAAAAACCTCCTTTCCCCCAAAACGAGTCGATTCATTTAATTCATTTTGTTGCACACAACGTTATTATTTTATTAAGATCTGTACTCAATGTCTTAAGTTAGTAGAATCTTACATCTAACAACAAACACAGTTTTGTGTTTTCTTTGAACGCACAGATTACAATCTACCATTACAAATTGCAAACTACCCTAATTAAATTCTTACAATTCAGTTAAAAATGTACGCTCATTCCGAGCACGAAGGCATAATTAATAAGGCATGGCATATTAATTATAATTACTTTGTAATCGTATAATTTTAATAGGTCATCCCCATTTCATATTTTTACGTCACATGTCACTCTTTTGTCTCACAGATGCACTTTTGCACTAATCTAAATCAACAACTACAATAATACAACTTTTTATATTACATACTTTAATGAGTGAATAAACTTTTCTCGAAGCCTCTTTGTTTTCTTAATTAATTAATGTGATTATTACGTTCTAATTATAATTTAGTACTTGTAAACTCGTATATAATAATTTTTCTTTTTGTGTACAATTAAAAAGTATTTTTTAAAAATACGGCACACTAGCGTCTTAGCATCCATTCAGGGTCACAATTAAAATTGTCTAAATTAATGATTCCTCTGATTCCTCTCACGTTTCTTTACGTATCAAATAAAATTCTCATAATTTTTAAAACTAATATAGGTTTTTTTTAGGTAATATTGTTTCTTTTTACGTATAATGTTAAATGTTTTTTTAAAAAGTACATATTCCCTAATGAACATTTTTAAAAGTATAAGCCGTCTCATGTACAATTCGGATAGAATATTTTCTAAAAATTGCTAAAATTAATCGCTGTCATTAAGAACGGCATTCGGCAGTCAAGGTACGTACCATTCACTTTTTATTTGACAGACAGACTAGGTACTTTCCTTTAAAAATCCTTTCTTTTCATTTCCATTTCCTTATAACAAAATGGTACAGAAAAAAACAACTATCAAGAAGATTTGAATGCATCAATTTACACAAAAAATGATTAATTAATGATTAATTAAATTGAAATTAAAAGTGGCAAAAAGACGGCGGCATAAAGCTTTCGTTTTTGTCGACTAAATAAATTAACAAACAAAAAAATGAGTAAAATCACTATTTTTGTAACTACCCTAACAGAACTTGGAGAAAATGGCAAAAAAAGTCGAAAATGTCATTAATAATTAATTAATTATAATCATCTCTATTTGTGACTCGACACCAACCAGTCAAAGGGTGTAGGGCTAACAAATTACAACAAAACAAAGACTATTGACAAATCGAAATGAAGATCCACAACTTGAAAAAAAACTTCCATTGTTTCAAATATTTTTTTTTAGAAGTCTTTGAAATTGTGACTTTCGATAATTCAACGGTGCTTAAGCTGATAAAACATAATTAATTAATTATTATTTTTAGAACCGACCGTCTTTGTTCACATCAACACCTTTGCTGTTACTTCCTGCCTTCGATGACCCAATTGTTTCTGCAATTCGCGGACTCCCAAATGTGTATCTTAATCCAAAAGGTGTCTTGACTATCTTTCCCCATTTCTTACAATCACCATCATTGTTGTTGTTGTTGCTGCAGCTTTCCGGAGATTTGTTGTTATCGAAAGTAGCTTGTCGCAGATTTTGAAACTGAGTCCTTGTGTCATAATCTTTGCCTAATAAAGAACCTCCGCTACGTCTTTGGACCCAAGGACTTTCACCGCCGCTACTCGATTGTTCCTGAACTGCTTCCAGATTCGAATGGGACCACTTTGATATTCTGTTTCTCTGGGATGACCTTCCTTGTTTATCCAAAAACGCAGTATCAATTTCCTGATCGCTGTCTTGTTGTTGTTCCTTTTGTGAGTTGGAAGTGGGAGGATGTTGGACACGGCTGAACGGGAATCTAGCAACTTTTTGACCCGAATCAATTGACTTTTCTTTTTCCTTTTCCTTTTCTTTGTCCTTATCTTTATCTTTGGACCTACTTGGACTAGGAGATCTTCGAGTCAACAAGTTGCCAAAGAAGGCCGCTTTGGAGCCGACACTAGACTTTTGCGCTTTCTTTTCCTTTTCTTCTTTTTCTTTGGCCTTCTCCTCAAGTTTTGTTTGCGCTTTGATTTCCCGTCGGTCCAAACTACGGCACCTCGACGAATCGTACATAAGTGCAGAATACTTACCGGATTCCAACATTTTCCCACGCTGCTCGCGTTCCAAGGACCGACATTTTCCAACTTCAGGTAACGTAGGGCCTTTAGGAGGTAAACCCTTTGGTAGGGCAGAAACAGGAGTGAACACATTTGCTCCTGAAGGAAGAGCATTGTTACAAGACATTATTTTGCTACTTTCTGACAACACCGAGTCCACACTGTTTGACAGGGAAAGTGCAGTGGACGGAGGCATATTCATAACTGTTGATGGTAAAATGGATGGGGACATAAACGGCGGACCTGAACTTGTTCTGGTCTGTTGTTGATTATTTGGCTGCATTTGGCTCATCGAAGTTTGAACAGGTGGTTTGGGCAAAGGTGGTAAGACAGCCGACTTCTTGTACGGTGGGTTGTTTGCGACGTGGCTTTGGTTGCTAACATTTGTAGTGTTGGACGAATTGCCGTGACTTAAACTTTCCAGTAGTGATTGGGGTATTTTTCCCTTTCGCGATGCAGTGCCTGGATGAGAGAATCCTGGAATACAGCAAAGTCCAGACTGCACTTTCAGTCCTGATCCACCCTGTAGAAACATACCAAACCCCTGTTTGCCTTTTCCACTTTCTTAGCAAATTCATTTAAAACTCACAAAAACTTGCGATAAACTTGGCTACTGACGCAAAAAATTAGTCAAAGCCATTTTGTACGGATTATTTCGAAACAACTCAAACTTTCAAAACAAATTGACAAAAATAATGCCAATAATTAATTTCGATAATATGAAACTCAATTTGGCAAACATTAATTTGGTAAGTTTCATCACACAGGGATTTTGTAAACATATGAATAATTTGTAACTTAATTAAGTAAATTCTAATCAAGCATAACGTCAAAAATCGCAATTAATATAAAAGTCGGACAGAGGCTATAATTATATAATAAGATTGATCAAGATTAGGAAACGATTGTCAAAAGAAATGATTTGTACAGTAATTAACATAGGGAGTTACGTTAGTACTAAAAAAGCATAACTACTTCTAATTAAATGATAACTGTCAATAAAATGATTGTAAAGCATAGCATTATAGTATATAATAGGTAATTAAGAGCGTAAAAGGTGGTCATGCAAAAGTCCAGTAAATACCAGTGAAAAAATAAATTCCAAGTTCATGCAAAAGATCCGTCATGCAATGAGTGTCAGCAAGAAAATTCGAATTCCTTCTCCACGTCGGATCCGAAAACAAGACGAACCTTAGAGAGCAATTGATGATCCAGGTCTTTGAGTTGTTCATCGATGCTTTTAGTGTTGCTGCCACTGCTGGAAACAGAGCCGGGTCCAGAGTTGGATGACACAGCTCCTCCAGCCAGTCCTCCGGCGGATCCCAAGCTTTCATTAGAGTTTTTGGCCAAGCTGGAGCCACTTCCTCCAAGTCTCATCTTGAGTGGGAGGTTGGCGTAGCTCGGTGGCTCTGATTCGCATTTCGTAACCTTTGAGTACATGAGAGTTGGATCCATAATCATCATTCCCTGGGACTTGTCAACGATGGAAGCAAGGCTGCCACACACTTGATGATTGATGATCGGAGGATGAGTAGTAGTGAGAGGAGCTAACTTCCCAGCAGCTAGCATCGACGACTGATAACCAGGAGATTCACGATAGCCAAGAGGTACACTGGAACTCGAAGAATTGAATGAAGAAAACATAGGAGATACTGGCGATGTTGCTTGAGGAATATTTTGCTGATTCAAAACTCGGATCATATTATCTTTCTCAACTAGTCTAGACTCCAAGTCTTTGACTTTCCATTCCAAATCCGCTGCTCGATTCTGAGTCGTGGAAAGATCTTCAGGTATGCCAGCTGTTGATGAGCTCCCACTACCATTACCGCCAAAGAAATGAGGAGTCCCTCCACGAGAAGACCATGAGTTTGGAGTGTTTGGTGTCGAACCGGCGGCAGTCTTGTCACCCTCCACGGAAAAAAAGTTTTCCCATCTGATGACCTGTGCACTCAAGTGCTGAATTTTATCTTCAGATTGTCGAATCTTTTCTTGTAATAACTGAAGTTCCGTGGACGTGTCATGAGTTTGCTGATTATTATTTCCAGGGTAAGGCGGCGGTGCTTGCCGACAATTATTCATATTTCCTCCATTATTCCCTCCACAACGAGAGTGAACTACACTGTTATTTGCATTCAAGGATGCAAGCTGCAGTTTCAAATCAGTGATCTCTCCTTCCAATTGCGCACGCACCTTTTTCTCATTCTGCTCCCGCTTTTCGTTTGCATGTTGCTGTTGCGCCAGAGCCCTTTGAACTTGTACTAACTTTTCCCCAGCCTCTTGTTTCTTCCGCACCTAAACATCAACAAATATTCCATATTCCATTACATTCAATACCTCTCCTTACACAATTAATTAATCAATCCACCATAAATTAACAAATCAAATCAATTCTTACATCTTCTTCCAAACGTAGGACCGTAGCCTGGGCGTTTGTTAGTGCTTGATCTAGAATATCAATGTGGGCCCTTTGCTCGGCAAGTGTTGCTCTTTGAGCAGCCAATTCTATTTCTTGACGTTCTTTCGTTGCTCCAAGTTCTTTATCTGTAGAAATAGTAAATACAAACAAAAAACGGTTTATTAGAATCAAGTACAGTAATAATTACGTATAATCTGCATTTATCACTTTCCAGCTCATGAAACAAAAACTTACTTTGTGCAACAAAATGAGAAATGCTTAAATCCTTCTTGGATATTTCCTTTTTGTAAGCGTCACTATCAGAACTGAGGGCAAATGGTGAAAGATTCTGCAAAGAATTGGAAGAACTTAGCAATTCGCGATTAACAGCAGTCAGCCTTTTTACTTCTGTGCTCAGCTTAGCTCTTGCAGTTCGTTCCAAGCTTTCCCTCCTCTCCGCCGACTCAAATAAAGCAGAGTGCTGATTCTGGAGTCGTGTCAGCTCAGATTCCAACTGCAAAATACCAAAACAAATGACATCAGATATTTGCAAGCATTGTAGTTTATTATGCAATGATGTGATGTAAACCATAAAAATAACAAGTCACCCAATACCTTATGTATTGTGTTAATTTTCCGCTTAGCTCCAGCCAACTCGGCCTTCAGATTGGAATTTTCACGCATTAGAATTTCAAGAATTTGCACTGATGGCAAAACGTCTTCGTTATGAGCAGTTCCCGCGGCAGGAGTGTCAGTGATCTCTCTATGCTTCTTCTTTTTGCAAACCTGGCGCGTAGCATCGTAATCTTGACTACCACCAACTGGCAAACTGCTAAGTATGGAAGTTTGTGTTAAATCAGGTTGTGATCTTGAGAAACTTGAAGAACGAAATAGCTGACTGGACGATCCACACATTGGATCTTGCTGTAAACGCAAAAATTTAATTACGCATTAGCTTAGTGCTACATTTTCAGTTACAGTTACATTCTTTAAACATCAATAGTTTGTCATTTTTCGTTAATCATCAGAATGCAGTGAGGACATTAAGTCATTATCAGAAAAGTACAGCGTAGAAGTCATATTGATTATGGAGTTCCCAAGTCCCTCACCACAACTCACACTCGAAATCCTCGCGCTTACACATTATGAAGGGAAAGAACTTGTTGCATCACTTATTTTGGACTGGAATGGCTCACACTCAGGAATGTGAAAAACAATTTGGGTACAACGCTTGACAATGTCAACAAAGATTGTCAAGGTTTACGTTAGTTATCAACCGCGCATTACCTAAATAGAATACTACAACTACGTAGTGTGCACGTACACACCAAATTCCAACGAAGCGTATAGTGAACAACAATACAACTGATAACGTAGCGATCGAAGTTTATCGCATTCCATTCACCCAACGAGCGGCATACGCATAAGTAATTACATGATTCATGTTTCTCCTACAATTTAATTTGGTATGCCAAATGCCACTTTTAAAGGGTTGGTTTGAGGTTCCATATTCCATATCCTACTTATATAGAGCATTCTGTACTTCTTTCTAAGGAAACGTCATGCCGCCTATTCAATGGAATGAGTCATTTCACATCCGGATCCTGCATTTGCATGGGTACTTGGAAGTAATTCTACCTGCTTCCTAAATCCTTGACTAGTTTTATGAAAACGTTTTGAAAAGATAAAAAAGAGAGGAAAAGTACCTGAACTTCTTTGGCAAGATGTTTTAAAACTGTAAGCTGCTCCAATTTTAAAGGGTTGGTTTGAGGTTCCATATTCCATATCCTACTTATAGAGCATTCTATACTTCTTTCTAAGGAAACGTCATGCCGCCTATTCAATGGAATGAGTCATTTCACATCCTGATCCTGCATTTGCATGGGTACTTGGAAATAATTCTACCTGCTTCCTAAATCCTTGAATAGTTTTATGAAAACGTTTTTGAAAGATAAAAAAAGAGAGGAAAAGTACCTGAACTTCTTTGGCAAGATGTTTTAAAACTGTAAGCTGCTCCAAGTAATCTTGTGGAATACCAGACAGCTCACTTGAGGTGGCATTTCCGTCGGACAGGAGACTGTCCAAGGCACCCCTTTGTTGATGACTAAGCTGGCTTCCACTGTAAATGGCTCCACTTGAACCCGCAGGGCCCTGCTGTGACTTCCCTGGATTTTCACAAGCTGAATTTCGACTGCTTCCCATCCCAAAAGATGTGAACTCGTGACTAGCCGGTCTACAAAGCATAACATATGGATACCGATTTGAGAGATGGAATCATGATTACTGATTAGTAAAGACAAATCAAATGTACTACTGTAGACTGTAATACACAGAGTGGTAATGTAGTAATGCTACTGCTCACTAATTAATACGATAAATGATTAATGAAATGAACTTACATCCAAGTATCAGCAAGAAGACTGGAATTATTGTGGTGGATAATAAGAGTATTGTAGGTAGAGTGAGAGGAATCTAAGCTCGCATTATTAGGGTTACGTTCTCCTCCACTATTCCGATTACTATTTCCAGTTCTGGAATTAGTGGATGCGTTACTTCCGGTAGCCATGTGATGAAACCCACTGTCCAGTTGGTCGCAGTCGTCACAGTCGGAACAGTCAGACGATGAGTCGGACGAGGAACTACAGGGGGATTTTGCAGTCTTTGTCCGCGTGAGTGGACCTGCTTTCCCAGCGCCACCACCAGCAGTTACTAAATGATGCAAAATAGCTGCTGTCGTCAAGCTTGGGTTTTCTTTCTGTCCCCCTTCCATCGTACTATGCTCTTCTCCTTGAGGCTCTTGTCTTTTGCTGGATATCAGCATCAGTCTTTGCTCTGGGCTTAGCTCTTCCATAGACGAATCCAGCATGGAGTCCATAGTACTTTTTTCGTCCCCACTCTCAACAACCCACAGCAACTAACTTCCCCAGCTCCACTGGCATTAAGAGTTCTTCGAAGTTCGATCGTTCACATCCACACAAAACCCAAGACGACTAGACACTTCCCTGTGACAAACGCATACCAATCATGTCAATGAACTATGACTTGTGACCTATGATCACATCGCATTCCAATTCCAAGTAATGATCATAAAAACCTACATGCCCATATAACAAAGCACAATGGAAACGAATGGAACACGCAGTCAAATGAAGCACAGTTCAACTGCTCTGACTCTGGTCACCGAACTTTAAACTAATTTATTGGGGCTCGTAACTCGTAATCTCTTAAGGCCTATGACTGACAACTGACTGACACGATCACGTTTTACTAATTGTACAACCCGAGCACAATGTGAGTGTGAATACGAACACACTGTGCAAAAGCGGCTTCCCAACTTGGAAACGTTTTGCACAAAGCTCAACAACGCCACAAAACTGATTCCGCCTCAGTTTATGCAGATAAGGGAAGAATGTTAATACTAATTTGGATATGCTCACGAGATCAAAGCCGTAGAATTGTCATACGAGAAATTATTAACTGCATAACATCATAACACTGAACTCATTATCTTCATATATTATCAAGCATCAAAAATCCCTTGCAGGGACATTGGAATTGGAAGGATTTTGAAATTGTAACAAAAATTACAATAACACAGATAAAAAAAGTGTTCATGAAACATGGTTGTTTGAATGCAATAGAATTACTCAAACATGCAAAATGCAAAGGACATTTCACAATCCCTTTACTAAAATGACCTTGTTTACTGACATGTCATAATCATAAGTAAAGAATAAAAATAAACTGTCTGAAAGACAAAAGACTCTGCCCTTTTTCTACGTAGTGAAAAGTAGTTATAGCTTATACAATTGAGGACAGACCGACAACATCAAAAAGATCATATTTTGCACTCATGAAAACAACTTGTGAGTCTTTAGTCTGAAAAACGCCGAAGACTAAACAAAGGACTCGAGCTCGAGTGCCGAGCGACACAGAGACTATTAATTTTTATGATTTCCACTGAACAAAGTCGTGTTCGTTTATTTCAAGTAGCGATGATGGCTATAAAGTGACTTCTGCGTATATGGTTTATGGTTATGATTCTCAGACTTTGAGACCATGGAAAGACAAAGGAATATAATAAGCCCATATAGGACGCATGATTGCAAAAATCCGTCACATCATAGCACATCGTGTACAACGTAATTTTTTTACGAGTTCTGGAAAGATGAACAATGAACGTCATCAGCGACAATTTCACACACAAGACGGAATACATAAATCGGAATGTTGCGTTGTCTATGCATTCCCTTTTCCAATTATTGCTCTTCCTATTCCTATGCTTATTTGACACGCATGCTAAAACTATTTTCTATCATCAAGAATTAGTTGTGCAATATTCATGCAATGATGCAATTATGGCATTACATCTTACATGACGCACGGAATGCAATGGAAAAATGCATTTCGTTGAACATTGGGGGAAAGTGAAAAGAAAGTTGATTTTTAAATGACTTTTGGAACAAAAGTACAAAAACTGGTTGTAGATTCTGGATATATGGAAGCCGATTTCTAGAAAGCGTCGCCTTCCTTAGCACGAGTCAAAACAGGAAATGACGATGGAACGAAATTCTTTGGGAGATTATAAGTGATCGTATATCGTAGTCAATGGTCAATAAAGTCAATAAGTGACCTCATGTCATGAAGTCATAACACAAATGGAATGACTGCATTCCGGTAAAGTTCCAACGTGCATAGGTTATTAATCTTATATCAGTGGAATATTTCCATTGCACTTTTACCTTATAAGCTTGTCGGTTATGCTTTTATCACTCACATTCACACGAGATACTGATAAGAATTGAAACTGAGCCTCCAGAGAAACTTGTAAACGGAGTGATGGAATACTTTAATGAGGAAATAATAAGTTGAATTGAATTATAAGCACAAAGGCGTCCACACACAAAAAAACATCCCGCATTCCAAAGTGAAAGAGCAATCTTTCGCATTGCCGTTGGCCTTTGCTCATGTACCTACGCATTCCATCCTCCATTCGGATTCCAAGATGACAAAAAAATAGTCAAACTCACCCGTTTCCTTGATTCCAGCTTCCAGCTCTTCTCTGGCCACTTTTGAATGACTCTCCGACACAATCCTGAAAAACAAAACCGGAAGTGAAAATTAAAATGACAGAAATTCCACCTAATCACATTTTAGCACAGTCTGCACAACCCTACGGATACACAATTTACGGAAATTACAAAGCTAGGAAATCTACACAACACAGTAGTACTACAGTATACGTGCAAAAATTCTGGCATGCCAAAAAGGTTACCTTCACACTTGTTGAGTCTTTCTCATCCTTCCCATCGGGCCAAACACACTTGAATCCCCGAAAATCCGTCTATATTCCAGCAACATCCACACAAATCCCACTAGTAAATTGTTTGGATTGAACCATAACTAAAATTACGAAATTAAAAAAACTCAGTTAAAACTCAACACTGCAAAATCACAAAACGTCCACATCCACATGCAAATATGCAGCACATACAGATACACACTAAGAAATCCTTAAAATTGTACTACTGCTTGATGCTACTACTTTTTGCAATACATTTGTACAAGTCCTGTCTACCAAATTCCTCATCTCATACTGAATACACCGTATTGACTGTATACAAAACTCTCCCCGT
>JABASF010003161.1:0-11354 GCA_019776145.1 Harlomillsia oculata
CAAAGCGTGCTTTGAGAAGCAGACAATCACACAATCACAGTGCTCAATACGTGTATGATTTTATGACTTACCGACGACAGCAAGACGCATGGAAACCATTTGGCTCCTGAAGAAGCTGAATGAGCTCTGGAACACCTCTGATAAATCCAATTATGGAGAAGGCGGCAAGTGCTACATTCCAGGCAATGAGTTCCTTTCGCAATTTGAAAGCAGGTCGATTCTTCATGCAAATCCTGCCGGCGAGAACGGCCGCGACGTAGATGACAGTGAAGTAGACACTGTACGTCCAATTGTGTTCCATCCACTTCTGCCATGAGCGATAGTCAAATTTTTCCCATTGGAACATCTCCCTGTAATCCCGACGAGGGAAAGTGGATCCAATTCTTGTCCGCTCCATCCCAAACCGAGTCAATTTCACTGAACAAGTTAGATTTAGATTCTATAAGAAGAATAAAAACTATTTTGTCCTTCTTCCCTCTAGCCTCTTCCAGTATTTTTAAGATTTTGCTTCACTTGTATAATAGTGTAAATCTTTTCTAGGTGAGGAGGATAACCCGGTCAAAGTACGAGAAGCAATAGCGAATTGCAAGCTCTGACAAGTCAAATCTTACTGGAACTACACTTTATTCTGACTTGCTCTTTGCGAAATCGTCGTTGTCACGTATCCAATTTCCATATACTCACATTAATAAGCGGTTCAAACGGTTCATGCGTGCATACAATGCTGCAAAAAGCACCATATCCTTGAGTTTCACATGTAACTACTGATAAGAACAGTTGATGGATTTGGATTAATGTCACTGTTCGGAGCATCTCAGTCATAGCAGTACGAAGCAGGATACGAGAAAAATCTAAATGTATAATGTTCGAACAAAAAATCTTTGTTTACTTTCTGTCCATGTTACATAAAAGTTCATTCATTATGCAATCACAATCACGTAATCAGAAAGCTCTTTTCCAGGGATCCGGAGTCATCCTATATCGACATTCGACAAATGAAATGTGGACATTTGCTCATTACTTATTATTTTTTATTTGCAAAGTTCATTTGCCCAGTGATGCTCATCATGACATTATCTTAGCCAATCACTTCTAGTTTCAGTTTCGCTCGTTACTAAAAGTCTTACCGTTTCTATATGGCATGACGCCGTATGTATGGCGTGATGGTCATAGATTATCTTTGTTCAAAGCGTTAGTTGAAAAGCTATCTTAAAACTTAAAACTGTCTTCCCATTGCATTTGCCGGCATGATTCTTGTAATGGATACCATGACATTCATTCATCCGAACGTGAAAAAGTTCAACTTGATTCGGTATCATTTGACATCATTCATGACTTATTGCGACTCGAGTTTAATAGCATATTATAATAATCTTTGGCCTTTCATTCAGTATAAGCGATATTAATAAATCATGTCTTTGTTACGTAATCGTTGTAGTAGTAGGAGCAAAGAATGTGGACTAGTGGTACTGCAAAAATGTTTCCCAATGTCGATGCGAAATGAGTCTAATCGGTTTGGATGTTCAGATTGCGATTGTGGTATTCGATCCACGGATGGTCTGGACGGTGTCAATCATTTGTTCATGCCTAGAGTAAGAATAGGGTTTCAAGGAGCAACGATAGCGTCTGGACTATCAGCTTGTAGTTTATTAAGAGATACAAAAATCATTGAGAAACTGAGGACTGAGGGTAATAGATAATAAATACACTCTATTCAGCAGCGGATCTTCGATGACGATTAGTTCGATTCGTAAGTCTTGGTTTGGTAATTTTGTAAAAATAGTTGGACAAGATGCTGTGGATTTTGGGAACATTCCACTTCTCACGAAAACATCTTCCAAATCTTCATCATGTCCGGAGTATTTGGCGAGTTTAGAATCCTATTGTGATGAAGTGCAAAGGCTGAACCCCAAATTGAAAAAGACCAATGTGATGGATGTTGCATTGAATTCAAAAACTGTTGGTCAAAATGCCATTTATTATTTTGAAACTTAGATTTAGTTCCATATATTATAATGGTTAGTTAATGAGTTTACACTCTTTACATGCTCGTTATTACGTCTGTTTCGGAAGATAGCAGAATCGACAAGTCTCATTCTGAAAACGGGTCGAATTGCGGTCACTTTAGGTGGAGACAACTCAATCTCGATTGGGACGATTTCAGCAGCATCAGAAGCTTATGCTGATTTGGCTGTATTATGGATTGACGCGAGACTCAACATTGAATCTGTGTTGACAAGTACCGGAAGTTTAGCAAGAATGCCAATGGCTTTCATCCTTGAGGGAATGAGAGCTTTCATGCCGAAACAGAATGGATTTTCATGGGTTAATAGATTGTGTGTAAATGACTTTGAAATTATTAAATACCGGCCTAAATAAATAAATCAGCGAAGATAAATACTGCATGATTGATCGAATTAATTGATTGCTTTTAAATGCAGGATTCCAACTCCAAATGTGGCTTACTTTGCAACAAGGGATGTGAAGCCTGCTGAGAAGTAACGCGTGCATAATCAAGATTATTCATTAATGAAAATGCAACATACTCACTCAGTTTGAGTTTAATGATGATAAACTTATGAAGTTTTGATGTAGGTTATTGCTGGATCGAATTGGAATCGGAGTCATGGACATGAAAGATATCGAACATCTTGGAATTCCCACAGCAATCAATTCTGCTTTGAATCACATCTCCCCAGACAGGAGCAGACCAATTCATGTCTGTTTCGACGTGAGTGCTATGGATGATTTAGAAATTCCTTGCACGAGCAGCCCAAGTACGATGGAATTTTCATTTATATTATTAGGTAACATATTTGTTCAAAACGATTAAGATGAAGCAGGTCTTCATTAATGTGCTTTAGTATCTGGAGGACTGACTTGCAGAGAAGGAATTACCATCATGGAAGCCTTGTATGCTTTTGGAATGACTGTTTCAATGGACGTAGTTGAATTTGACCCGAATATCGGGTCACCCGAAGATGTTCAAAGGTCCGCTAAGATAATTTTTAGTTTACTTATGGCAGCTTTCGGAGGCAATCGAGGAGGAATTGCAAATCCTAACCTTACCGGTTCAACATTATTGCTCCAATGAAGCAACGCAACGTTGGTATGCTGCTGGCAGAATGTTTTTGCGGTATTCACTCTAAAAATGCAACGTACAGAAATTGGAAATTTTCGAATTGCTTTTGCTTACAACACGTTTTTCTTTACTTTTGTTAATAATAAAGGTGTACTACACGAAACACGATACATAAACTGCATAATTTTAATCTAGTATGAGTTATTCAGTTATTCTACTCTTCCGTTTTCTTTTGGAATGGTATATTAACGGACTTGGGATCAAGAAAGTCATCATCGAAGATTTCAGCATCAGTGTGTCCATGTATCTGTAAAAAACGGCGGATTCAGATCTCAGAGCAGTTTATTTTTTAAAAAAAGTAAAGTGAAATATTTAAGAACCTGTTCAACTTCGTCGTATATATGATTATCCTCAGTGATGTCAGTAGGAAAGGTTGCATAGTCGCTTGACAGTGTAGGGATATTACTTGGTCCACTTGTTGCGTCTGGTGAGCCCACAACAGATTCTTCTTCTTTAGCATCATCCGTCGTAGTTTTCCCATCGTCAAATCCAACAAGATCATAGGTGACATTGCTAAAACCATATCCAGCGATGGCAGCATCTGTGATTTTTTCAACACTCACTTCCAGAGGCTCGGATGCGACGTCAGCATCAACTTGTTCAGTCCGTTGAATTTCTCCAGTACGAGATTGGCCAATGTTTATGGTGGAAACGCGTTCGTTGGTGAATCTTGCGAATCCAAACGAATGTTCAGCTTGGTCGTCACTCTGTCGTGTGAAACTGGGTACTCTCAGATTGAAAGTTGGAAGACTGCGAGGAATATTTGCAGTCAACCTTGACAAAGCGGGTAAAGTCACCGGCATCCCAGGGTACCTGCATCGTTCATCAAATACATTCAATCATGATCCTTTTGCAAACAACTTGTAAGGAACAAAAACATAAAAACATGTAGGAAACTCCTCACCCGCGTTTCCTGATGAAGAGAAAGCATCCGAGTGCCACCAGGACGACAAGGACGAAGAGAACAATGAAAACTGTCATACCGTCACTGAGTCCTCCGGAAGCGAGACGGTCTGCTTCATCCGGTTCCTCGTCCCAGGAACTGTGCAAGGACATTTCTACAACCGAACTGTCTGCGTTTCATAATAAGCAAACAAAGCGTGACGGAAGTAAGAGAAATGAAAACAAGTCGCAAGAAGTCGGGATTATTAAAAATTGTTCGACGCAATCTATAAACATCAAAATTAAAGGTCTTTGCGTAACCTTGTGCTAGGAAAGATCGAGCTTTTCTTAGTATGTTCTGCGCGTCCTTCGGGTTTGAGTGAAAAGGAACGAGCACGATGTGTGCTCCTTTGTCTTCAAAGCGAGTTACGTGGACCGCAATGTTGTTACCTTGTATTTGAGTCGCTTGAATGATCTCTTTCAATTTCTCTTTCACCGGAAGCAGACGAAGCCCACCTTTGTGTCGAATTTTGAGGTGAATCCCTAACAAAGATATGGAATAAACAAGTCGCAAACAACTTAGGAAACTCAATGGGATAGGTGCGGGTCAGTCAAGTCTCTAAGCTTTTCAATTTTCAATCCTTTCATACTATTGAGACTTGTTTAATTTAATTGAACCCAAAGCTTGTTTGTGTGATTTTAGGAAAAACATGCAAAACATACCGCAGAGGGGACAACAAAATCCATGTGGAACTATTGGATTTGGACAACCACTGTGATCCGCAAAATTGCAAGTTGCCAGTGAACAAATCTAATTAAGTAATTTTGGTTATAATTAAAGTTACAAATGCAATTTCTGGATCCAAAACAATATGCTACTACACGGAAATAAAATTGTAATATAAGACGTAGAAAAAACAATATTTGGTAACGTTACTTGTCTTTTGATATCTTCATTATAATTGGAACACAAGCATAAATCATCATCGTTGCAAACTGAAGATTTGACAATAAGAAGATTGAAAAACATGCAAAACATACCGCAGAGGGGACAACAAAATCCATGTGGAACTATTGGATTTGGACAACCACTGTGATCCGCAAAATTGCAAGTTGCCAGTGAACAAATCTAATTAAGTAAATTTGGTTATAATTAAAGTTACAAATGCAATTTCTGGATCCAAAACAATTATGCTACTACACGAAAATAAAATTGCAATATAAGACGTAGAAAAAACAATTTTTGGTAACGTTACTTGTCTTTTGATATCTTCATTATAATTGGAACACAAGCATAAATCATCATCGTTGCAAACTGAAGATTTGACAATAAGAAGATTGACATTGGAAGTCATTTTAAATTGCAGTTTTCCTAATGTTGAGTTCATAAAAAGTGTCAGATCGTCTCGAGTCAGTTCCTTTTAGGAAAAAATAAATAAGGCATTATTTTCTAGTTGTAGTGTAAGTGGGTTTTTTCAGGATGAGGACAGCAAACATTTATTTGCTATTACGAACTTGTGTGCCAATGAAGAAGTTGCGGATGGAGATGTTCTTAGAAAGAACCAAATTAAAGGAGGATGCCGTCGGAAATTGGACCGAGTCGAATTGACAAGGCACTCTCTCCAAGTGAGGAATGGCCTTTGAGCTCAACAGGCTGTCACCCTTGTCCAATGAAATCTTGTCCAAAGGTTTGATCCAATTATCTGGATCAAACCAGTCGGCTGAAGACGTCCGTAAGAATTTCACTTCTGTTCACACAATCAGACATCATTTCCTTCTCAATTATTTCTCACCGAGGTTCTCTTTTCAAAAAAAACTCCAATAATGTCCCCCGCGTTTCATTTCATTACGACCCTTTCCGCAAAAACGAAAGTTTTTTTTCTGTTTCTCGTTTTTTTGCGAATCCATTAAGTTTCTTAATGGAATACGGGAATGTAATCAATGTAATGTAATTTAGTGACGTTGAACCGGTTTTTTATGAAAAGGACAGGAAAGAATTGGGATTTCTTTGATTACTATTTTTAACTCGACGATCAATTAGTACATTTTTTGGACTTCTGTTCCGCTCAATTGAGAGTCTGTATTCTTAGGATAAAAAGTTTTTGGAGCAAAATAATTGTAATTCAGAACAGATCGCATTGCGAATGTTTTAGTACCAAGAAATTCTCGTTCTGATAAGATAGAAGATGTACAGCGAACTGTGCGACGCATGTCAAAGCAGAAAGTCAAGATATAGAGACCAAGTCCAAAGGCGATCCTGTTCGTTTTTCAACAAGCAGTCAACTTTATGAAACGTCTCAATGAGATACGAATCGCACTCGTGTCCATCTGTTATCATAAAGAACACAGGACGAATAACTCATGTCAATTGCTCTCATGTCCAAAGGAAGGAGGGGAACACGCACAGAATCTTCCGAAGTGTACAGAGTTCATCTTCCGGTCAAATATAAACCGAGGAAAATGTGATCAAGAAATATAGGTCGTGTCTCCATGAAATGTACGCGGAATTGGGTGGAAAGTTCGCTCAACGACTGTACAAAGAGGTTGGAGAATTTGGGACTACTTGAGTCCGAGATGAAATGGACACCGAGAAAATACTTGAGAGGAAAAAAGGGTTTGTAAAAAAATGGGCGTTTCGCTTTACCCGTGGGTTGACAGGTGCCCGAGTCAGATAAAGTAGTGAGTCCAGGTTGGAATACAAAATGACCATTGAGCGGCAAGATGATTTGTTTCCCCGAGAAGGACGTCGGAAGAGTCACCACGGACGGGTCCATGTAAGCCGGGAATGAGAAAATATTTTGTGAACAATTCCACCCTTCCAGACCTGCCCAATTTTTAACATTCCCAAAGTTGGTATTGAGATCCCAATGTTTTAGCTCGGAGATTCCTCCGGTCACTGTCACCGCTGCTTCTGCCATTCCAAGACCATTCCGATTCGTCCATGATATCATGAAGATGATCAGAATAAATCCCAAATCGAATATTCCTCTCATTCTTACGATCTGATGGGAAAAGTACGGGACATATTAAACCGTAATTAATTTTACGATAGCGATATTAATAAAAACCAAAGTAATAAAAAATTCAAATTCTTTAGGGGTGAATTGAGAAACAACTTTTCAATCCAATTATACGTATTTCGACAGTATAAGGTGGACTTGTGACTGTGAAACTTACTTGAGAATTCTATTTGGAATAAAACAAAGCAACCCTTGTCTTCCCTTTCCTTCTCAAAATAAAAGAAACTTGCATGGGAATAGAGCCAGCAAGAGTTTGTATTATAAAACGTAGACAATTTGCAGCTTATGTGACGACGTAACGTAACCTTGTCTCACTCCAATGGAACGAGTGCAATTCTCGCCCTGTCTTTCTCTTCTTTTGAATAGAATGAAAATACTCTTTTCCTCTCTGCCTGGAGTGCACTTGAGCAAAATTCATTTCAGACCAAACAGACCGAAATAGTGTATCTTCTTTCCTCTCTCAGGAATTATACATATTTATTGCTCAAATGGCATCCTTCCCATCTCAACCTGTCCTCAACACCTTCAACAGCAAAAAACACACACCCCTTTCCATTCATTGCCTATATTTTCAATTCCAGGTTCCAGTATACAGAACTATATTCATGTCACTATATTGCGCAGTGTTATTTTAAAATAATCTAACATATCGTCAAACGTGCAACGTAGGGAAGTAAATGGACACCTTTCTCTCACATATGCAACTATTACCAGACTGGGTTTCTTTGAAATGAGCTCGGTCGGATCAAGTTTCCTTACTGAGTTTCAATTTTCCTTGTTATTCTTCTGGCTTCACCAAAATTGAAAAAAAAAAGCCATCGGCCATTTGCCATTTGGGAGTATCGGTTTTAGTTTCCAATTGACTTACTCCACGTTTCAATTCAACAGCGAATTCCAGAACTGGGAAAAGTACTGATGACAATTTGCTTTGGTGCCTAAGCTAAGCTGGAAAAGACTGGAATAGATCGCAATCGCAATCGTCGCGTTTAAAAATTTAGAGATTCATTATCTGTTGAGTTTTGGAAACAAGGAAGGCTCGTTAGCACGTTTAAGAAAAGTGAACGGATGAACGGGAGCGAAAAGGTAACGAAAAGAAGTACTAATAAGACGAAATTATACAGTAGTGTAAACTAAGGTGTTTGCATTTAAGAAAACGGTATCAGAGTATACTAATGTCATCATTACACTATGCTATTGCTTTTTATGTAGTACTACACTGTGCACCTTTATAATGCGGTTTTTGCCAACGCAATGTGACATTGGCACCTGCCCCCGTTGACATCGTCCATAAGTTGAGTCAACAAACTATAATCTTCTTGCATGAGCCCACGTGCACCTGAACAAGAGAAGACGAGACTCTTGTTGCTTTTTGTCGACAAAACGGACTAGAATTCGTGCGAAATTGCATGCCTGAGCAAACAAGATTTCATTCACGTCCTTTATTTGTGTACGACACAGTATGGAGTGCATGGAATGTCGAGAAAACAGCGTTCCTTGCCTTCTTCTCTCAGTGTGTACACTTTCACTTGAGTTTTTCTTCTTCGAAAGCTTTTCTTTGGCTTTTCTGACCGATTTCTCTCCTTCTCAGGTTAGTCGAGTCGTCTTGCTGTGACATCTCTCAGAACCGACGAAGAATTCAGAATGACATTATTGTACATTGTCAATCGTCACGATTGAGTGAAGAGAAGTACACAATTATTATTGACTCCTGCTGGTCGACCATTGATACACGATTCCCTGGTGACCCTTGACTCATCGCTTGAAGCAATTGGGCCAGCCTGAATCTTGTCGATGAGAGCTGAGCTTCCCCAACAAACAGACGCGCCCTGTCACATCCATCCAACTTTTCTCTCCTGGACGAAAACCTTTTCCTTCTATACTCACACTCACTCTGAAAACCTAAAAATTCCCCCTGTTGTGTCTGTATACGTGTGTGTCAAATTGCTCGATGCCATGTGTCCAAGTAATTTACTAAGGGCAACTCAAGCATAACCCAAAATTCTCAATAGTATATACTACACCAATTCGTATCACTTATTCCTTATACCCTTGTCAATTGTCACTATTCCGGTACTCACCCTACTTCATCAATTACTCTAGAAGAAGTGACACAGTCAGGTGGACTGATTGACACTCCGTAGTGGAAATTGGGACTCAGGTCTCAATTTATCGCTTCCGAAAGCTTTCAAAAATGCATCTGCACATATTTATTCAATCTCATCTACGAAACTGTCCTCAATTAGACAGGGGACTGTAGAGAATACCCTTGCCCTTGCCTCGATATGCAATAAACTGCAGCTGTATTGCTGAATACATGTCCATGTTCCTTTTCTATTCCTATGCCAAACAATATTGAACTCAAATGGATCGATCTGACCTCCCAAGTCATTAGCTAATTATTATCCGATTACATGGGGCGGGAATGCTGCATTACCATTCAGCCTTTTGTACTCCTACTTTCCTACACTTTCGATCCCCCATTCCCATTCCACTTTCCGACTATAACTAAACGGAACAACGTGAGTTGAGGGTGGAATTGAAACTCGAACTACTGTTAATCTTATGTAACGTAGAAACGTGTAGGAAACAAAGTGTTTTCCAATATGCAGAATTGCCCTGGGATTGTCTTACTAAAAAATAACAGATGCGCTTTAATACACTGCATATTCATTAAATGTGGCAGGCAATTTCAGAATAATTATATTTTGAGCACTATAAAGTTCAAGAGACTTGGAATGAAAAAAAGAACCGTTTCAAGTTTCTAATTTTCAATGTGACAATCGTTTGAACTTGTTTGATGCCGTATTAATAAAAACTTATGTGTCTAAATGAATATGCTTTTACTCACAACAATTTATGCAATGGTGCAAGTCTTTCGTTTTTGGTAGATTTCAAAAAATATTTTCAGAAAAAAATAAGTTTAAGTTGATAGTTTTCTTAGCTTTTTACGTTTTTACAAGCGTGAAATGAATCATGTGTGACATACTGACATTTCGAGGCCAATATGAAGTTCTTCTTTAAAAGAAATCTTTTTTTTTGAGTTTATATAAGAGTTGGGAAGTAATGCTACATGTGGTTTGAAAAAAGTTTTCTATAGTAAATGAGAAGATGCAGTTTAAAGAATGTTGAAGACGTAGAAAAAGTGTTTTGGAACGCTTTCGTTTAATCAAGGCACAGTGTTTGGACCAAAAGGAGAAAAGGACGGAGACAAAGTCTCCGACCGCAAGTGGGAGTCAGTCAAGATGTCAAGCATCTCATTTAAGTAACAGGTTTCCCTTTGCTTCCCATGAAGACAAGGACGACAGGGACACACGTCAACGTCGCCCGAGAATCCCAACGGGGGGTCACAAACCAACGTCGCCAAGAATAAAAGCATTTATTCCACAACACTTTTCCGTCTCCCTCTTCTTTCCCATTACATCAAGAGGGTCCATTAAGATGATGAGTTTTCCTCACACACGAAAAGGTGTGAAAAAGCACACAAAAGCATCCGATTCCTCTTTGTCCTATATAAATGTTATAAAAATGAAACCTGCTTCTTTCTAAATCCAACCTCAAGTCAAAGGATCTTGTTAGTCCTATATATGCCTTGTGTCTTCAATTTGATTTGGTATGAATGACCACCCTGACTTTCCAGAGCCACACCTTTTCATAATGACGACGACGTCACGATACCGATACGAAATTGTCAACACAGTTTCGTCGTGGCCGCCTAAAATCCCAAGGAATGCTTATAATTGTTATAATCGACAGGATCACCGCCAGTCTTAAGTGTCTACCGTGAGTTTTCTTAAGCGTCATTGCCTTGATTTACACAAGGAGAAAAGCTACTGTAAGGTTTTCGTCTTTAAACTCCATTTTTACTGGAGAAAAACATGGAAAATGGAATCGGAGAAAGTAACACTTTCAAGTTTTTCTCTCTTTCTTGTGAGCTTATCGCCTGTGCAAACAAGTCGAGTGCTTGAGTTTGCGAATCTGAGTTTTTGGGAAAAGTTACCTTCTTCGTTGACTTTTAACTCTGGCGTTTCCTTCGTGACATTTCTATCTGCATCATTGCGACTTTAATTTGACTCGTGTGTGAGTTTGTGTACCTTTCCTAAGTTATGTATACGATTCCAGTGGATGAGCACTGCTCAAACCTGTACAGGGTGAAATGAAAAAAACGTGCCCGAGAAAATATTTTTTTGGATATCCCAAAGTTGTTGCGTTTTCCTTTTCCGAGTATATAGCATTTCCTCCCCATTCAGTTTTATCATTCGAGAGAATGAGGAAGAGAAGACTTTCTTCCGTCGCATTTCACAGGCCATCCA
>JABASF010003162.1:0-11345 GCA_019776145.1 Harlomillsia oculata
TTCCTAAGCTTAGAATCGTTAAAAAACCCACCTTAGTTTTTTAGTGTTTGAGTTTTTATAGAGTATAGCTTATAGGTTTTTCTGATTCCGTCTATACATCAGAAATTTTAAAGCTTTCTTGTTTCTTCAGAAAACCATTAACCAAACATCCGAAAAAAGTGAAAGCAAACCTTTTTTATATTAGTTTCACATAAACTGGAAAAAAAGATTTACATTAAACGGCGTGGATGTTTAACAAAAATGCACATTCATTTAACACAAACGTCTTTACATTTACTTCGTTTTTGTTCGCATTTTTATATTTCATGCTAGGCTATAATATGTTCCCATTTGTCCACCCAGTTTCCCGAAGTTTGGATACAATATACATACGAAACATGTTTATAGCCTATAAACAGTATTTTCCTAAGCTTGATTATTATTAATAGTAACTAACGATTTCTTCTCATTCATTCTCACAGGACATGGAAGAAAAGCTGCAAATATTTTCTTTACGTTTGCGTAACACGATTGTAATTCAGACTTAGTTAATATTATTATCGTTAATTCGATGTTTCGTACGGCATGTTGTTGGAAAGTTATATTATTTTGTACAGATTGTGTTGCGTAAGCGAGTGCCTGGGATTGGAATGAATTAAATGAATAAGACTTGTTTTTGCAAACATTTTGTGTACAAAGATACAAAAAGGGAAACAGTCAAAAAGCCGTTTTGCAAGCTATAGCAGAGGAAGACGAGGAGGCAATAAAGTAATTGGACGTCTTATCATCCGTATCAAAATGAGAGAAGAGACGCCGACCGTCTTCCCTTGAAAAGATAAGATAGAGACAAGTCGTTCCTGAGCCGCTTTTAACTAACATAAAATGATAAAATACAAAAAATGCGGTATGAAATGACGATGGCGCTTATAACAACGTTCTATACATTTTTTGGCGAAAGGATGACACTGACACACACGTCGGGGAAACTAGATACGATAGGCTTAATACGTATTATCATGCAGCGTTTGCCGTTTAGCTACAAGCTCATTATGTTAATGAGTACTGGCGACAATAAAGCTGTGCGAATCGTCCCGGCAGACCGTCGCGTCTCCCTTTTTGCCATTTTTCCACTGTCGCCAATCCCAATTTATCCTTTCGGAACAAAGCAGGCAAAGTTGTCTCGAGTGTCATTTTCTCGTTCGTGTGGTCTTTTTGGCTCAATTCCCTCTTTTGCACATGTCGAACTTTTCCACTCGAGGAAATGTTGGCAAGGACAATTTGCAATGGGCTAACACTAACACACTGACATCCTAGGCCTAGGATATGTGTACCAAATGGCGTGTTTTGGGGAATTGCATGGTTCATTATAACCGCGTAGTCTTTGTCTTTATATCCTTTTCTTTGCGAAAAAAGGCAAATACCGGGTAATTAAGAAACAGTCGGTCATTAGGGCCTTGCCAACAGTCAGAGTCAACATGATGATAGTACAAAACGATTCCCTTTTTGTTTTTCACGCATCCTGTGTGGGGGAAATTGCTCGGGTCCTTGTATGAGTAGGATGAAATTGGCAAAAAGTAGCAATTATTATCGTGTAAGTTGCTTCGAACGTAATTTTCCTCAAAGCCATTTAAGATAACCCTAAATTACACGAATCGAGACAAGCTTTTCCATGGATGTACGAAATGTTAAGAAAAGATTATTACTGTTCGAAAATGCTATTAACGATGGATGACAGAAATTAAGGTTTGAGTACTACTGTAGCAAAAATGTTGGGTTTAAGATGACCATTCGGTCATGAACGGTCACATTGTGAAAGTACAGACCAAGAGAAGAAGTTGTCGAGCACAATCAGGGTGTGGTGCATCATTGGCACAAAAAAATTGGCCAAGTTGCCAGTACTTGCCACTTCTCATTGTGGACAACCTGTTGAGTCGGACTGTTCGACGCCGGCGAACAACAAAACTGCACATTTCATTTCAAGTGCACAAACAATAACTCAAATGTCTGTAGGCTTTGCGGTTGCCTGTTTTATAAAGAGTGGGAATGGGAATCTGACCAATTTTTTTCGCAGATCCATTTGCAGCACATATAATTTGCAAAATGTCATTTTGAATGGAATAATCATCATGAACGATATGCAAGTTGATCACGAGAATCAAGTTGTGACATCATCACTGGTTCAGTTTGTAGTGGTCATTCGGGGCATCCCCAATCAAATCAGGATTTCGCTATAATGTCAATGTTAAAAGCAAAGCTAAACGTATAGATAGCATATTACTATGTGCAAAAAAATTTCTCATCTGTATGTAACATAGCAATGTTTTCTTGTGATTGGATTGCTTGCCTTGCAGATTTTCCACTTCAACTACTACTAGTCATGTAACAATTGAGCGCATTCCTTCACCTTCTCTACCACTTCTTCTTTTTGCAAAATCCTCATCTTCAACTGGCGTCTCTCCAAGTCAGTTTGACTTTGACTTTTAAAAAGTGCGTTTGTGTGTCCTTTAGCACTCCATTCTCATCCTCAAATGAACTGAAAAATCCTTTCGTACTTCTACTCAAATGGAATTTTGGAAGTGAAAATTTCTCCTATTTACTTTGCTCCTATCTTCCACTCTTGTACACTAAAATACTAAATAATTTTTTGTTCTTATGTGTGGTGACAGTAGTGTTTCAGACAGCGGAAGATAGAAGTGAAGACTAGTTGAGTACATTAGTGTGTAACAGAGAGATATGAAATTGTCCCATCTGCCTCCACTTCCATTATTTCTTCCATTAGTCCTTATCATTTGAATGGCACGAGATTTTTTTAGTCATAAAAGAGAACTTTTCCCAATCTTTACGAGAGTGCAAGTGGCTCCGAAGATGTTGATGTCGGCGAAATCCGCGTGTGTGTGTGTCTGCACCGAGAAGATAATATGAAAAGAGACAAACAGGAACGTCTTCCTTTTTCATCATCAAGTTTCTCGTTCTTCCTTCATCCAGACGTTAGTGGACCATAGGATTTTCTTCACATTTTCTCTTTAGATAAGGTGACGACGCGGTGATTACGCACACAGTGTAAGACGAACGAGAAATCCACGTCTCCCTGTTAGTTTCGCTTGAACCCTTGGAAGTCCATAGATAAGGACAATAAGTGCTAAAGGATATATCAGCAGTGAAGGACTCATCTTCAAAGTGTCTCGGCGCCGGAGACCCAACAGTGTCGCTTCTTTATCAAATGTCATTCCGCCAGTGAGCCGCCATACGTTTTTTAATAATTTACATCTGTAGATCTTCGTTTTTTGAAAAAAAGCCCAGTCAGTCGGTCGTCATTCCTTGTCGTTGCTTCATTTCGTCACTTAATAACTTATATGAAGACGCCATAACCTTCTGACCATTTGACCATGGAATATGAGTGACCATGACAAAATATATATGCAAAAATGCTTATCCAGTCGTGTTCAAAAACTGTGGAATGCATCAACGATGAGACGATGAAATGACGATGGCGACTTCCTAATTGTCCCCGCTTACTGCATTCCTCCAACATTTTAATGCTGTAATTAACGGTCGAAAAGTGCGTGTCAAGTCATAACGGCACCCAAACCCTAACCGCATAATATTAACCATAAATAACTTCTAGAAGTGTTAAATATATCATTACCGGACTGTCGTCTTGCGGAGTTTTAAATATGTCATAAAAGCTTGCGAGGACAAAGGAAAAAGCGACGAGGAAACGACATGTGGACTTCTAAGGCGACTAATTCCTTTAAAACGTTTATTTTCCTTCTTGTTGTTGCGGGTGCCATTGCTAAGTCCTTTGATTTTAGGACTCAGACTGAGTCAAGATTGGAAAGGACCTTTGAAATCATCAGGGCTCTTCTCCCTTGGCGGCAATGGCCACCAGGAAATCAGAGCAGATGTACTTGGGGTTGAGCTGATAAACGTCATTCTTCAGACGGAGCCAAACAACCCACGGCGTCAGTTCCGAAAGGCTCGAGACGTCTATACCACAAAATTCAATATTGAATCAACCACCGGCAGCATCACGACGACATCAGATTCGTCACCAGATCCAACAACATCAATGGAATCAAAGCCTACAACAACAACATCTGCAAGTATACTACAATCGTCAAAGGAAAAAAATTTCATGTCTTCACCGATGCCTCCGGTTGGTTCCAAAATGAACCGAACCCGGACAAGAAGACCGGGCCATGGTCAGCAAATTATTCCTTTCTTGGGAACATTGAATAGTCAAGGTGGGTTTTGCCTGCTTTTTAATATAATGTACAAAACTATTGTAGTCTCCAGTATATGTATAGTAGTATCAATGTTTGTTCTTGTAAGAAGCGAGGAGTTCATTAATTTCCAAGCTAATGATCCTTTTCAAACTGGGCGACTGGAGATTTACGAGCTACCCCCAACCGACCTTTGATGACCGTTTTCCTTTGGGTGGAGAGTGTAAACATCTTCAGTCTCCAGAGGCATTCATGTCACTTTAGGCTCTTCATTTTATGGCTGAAATGACAAAAACAGTCATAACACTCCACTTTTATCCTTCAATCAACTGCTGGAAGCTGTGACCCTGTATGCAAATGTCTTTTATGCAAAGACACCGGCACGGTTTTTCAAACTTGTTGCCACTGCCTTTTTGCATCATTAATCATTAAGCACAATTTAATGCATTTACAATTTGAAAATTCTGTCATTTCCTCGTCTCAAACGGAAAAAAATGAGAATTTATGGCTTTTAGTTATAGTTTTAAAATTCGCTTCTTGTTTTGAGCCGCAAAGCATTAAATTATTTTTGCATGCAAAGTGCTTTTATAAGATGAAATGGATGAAATAATAATGCATGGTAGCTCAATTTATTTTATCTACTAAAAGGATTCGAATTCAACAGTTTTATTTCCATCGTAAATACTCAAAGGATAAAACAAGCTTTGAGAATGACGACGTAGGAGTCAAAACACAAAGCCGACGTATTAATTATCTTTAATTACCCAATCGTCTCACTTGGAGGCCCAGCATTTGCACAGTTTACCAAAGTAGTATGTAGTAGCCGACAGACTCAAGAAGAGAATTGAGGAGGAGTGCATGTGTGTTCTTCATTTCAATTAATCCGTAGCAGACGGCGATTACGCACCATAATTTTAATGGGATCACACTGGGGAATCATGAAACATGAAAGGCTCACGAAAGACTTATAAAACTTATAACTTATAATACAAGAAGAAACAGAACGAACTGAGCAAGGTTCAATCTCTCAAGACAACACAAAGGGAAGTAGAGTCGAAGTCTCAAAGGGATTTGACTAATGTTACCTTTAAATAGCCTATAAACGCTATAATATAGAGTAAACTGGAGAAAAACTGCCTCTTCAAAGCGTGTCCATGTTCATGAGTTTTATTATTGGTACAGTAGGAGCAAAAAGGAAGGAGATGGAATCTTTTTTATATAAGAGTAAATACAGGAAACAATGTTTCTATAAAAGGGTTCGTGTGTGAAAAAGGGTCAGAAATACTGTAATGTCTGTGTAGATATTGAGACTTTGTTACAATATAAAGACGAAGAAGGAAAACTGTTGAGGCGTGTGTGTGAGACGACGACGGACTTACATACTATGGGGAATACAGAACGACGACGACGACGCCGTCGTCTTCGTCGTGACGAGAGCAAAGTGAAGAAGGGTAAATATTTGAGCAACAATTATCACGAAGAATAATGGCATCACTCAAAATGAGAATGGAAGTCATTTGGAAAAGGCTTTGATCCTCTCTAAAGAAGAAAACAGGGACAATAGGGTGTAAAAAATGGAGACGCGAGACTTGAGCAGGGCTAAGCTTTAACAAAAGGGATGAAAAAGGGTGAGGACAGGTCTCTTGGAAAATATTTGAACCACACAAAAGCCAAACAGCAAAAAATACGAAGAAGCGATCCTGAGTCACTCTCCAAGTCATCAAAGGGACGATTTGACGTCATACATACGAGTATATATTCTTGCCACAGTAAACTTGGGATCGAAGATCCGAGACTTGTTTCTTTCTTTAGACTTTGAGTTTAGATGTCTCAACTCTCAAGTACTCAAGGGGCAGATGCACTTTGAGTGTATTCTTCTCAGTCTCATTAAGGCTTATGGTATGGTTGGCTTACGCAAGAGGATTTTGAACGAAACGGTCACCAAATGATTGGACAAGGACATGTACTTAAAGTTACTTTGTGGAAATGAACTGGAATGAGACAGATACTAAACTGCTGTATATTAAATGCTCTTATTTTTGGTCTTTTTTTGGAAAATTATAAGCATTTGAATACGGACTTTACTAGAGGTTCTCTGAAGAATATCACGCATCGACTCATCTTTTTCGAAATAGGAAGGTTCTGACTTTATATTACATCGTATATAGTTGACCAGATTTTTAAAGGGAAAGAAAAAGGGAAGATACAAGTTGATTGTTACTTGGCGTTGTTCCTAAAGTGAGCTAAAGTAAAGACTTGTGTCACATTCTTGAGGGTTGAAAGTTGACTGGAAAAATGTCCCTGGAGAATCAAGGGATCTCTTAGCACATATATACAAAAGGTCTGAATCAAAAGGCGAAAAGCAGAGAAAGAGACGCTTGCTCCAAGCTCTTTCTTTGATATTATCTTTCTTACTCCGTCACACTCAAGTCTCCGAGCCTTCACGACAACAACACTTTGCGACGACGACGACGACGACGAAGACTCAGAAACGGTACATCAAATAGGCTGGTCCTTTTCCGTCTCTTCCGAGGAAAAGAGCGTCTTGTACACACCAAAACAACGTCATTCACCCTAACCCTAAAACAAAGCCGAAAACTGACCCAACGTTTACGTTGTAACTTTTTGTACAAAATCTTAAGTTTTCTACTGCTAGATTCTGCAATCCATGGATGCAATTAGAACCCATGCCCAAAATGACAATTATATTGCTTTCAAAACAAAAAACAATTCATAAGAAATAGGGACTTCAATTACGGTAATGTGAAAGCACTTCTAAAGCACTTTTGGCGACAGGACACCGTTTTTGTTTTATGTCGAATCAAAATTTTCATGGAAAGATGAAGCCAGGGAGATGGATTCTGAAAGTCAAGTCATCGTGTCATAAGGTTACGAATCCTTGAGGTTTAGGTGTGTGCGGCTGCACCCTTAAGTGCTTCTGGAAAGATTTCGGTTGATGGTAATAGTGAAAATAAAGAGTCCCTGTCGCGAGCGCTTGGAGGGTTGCCGTCGTCAGTCGTCACACGCCTCGTCATAAAAGCTAAAGTGGAAGTGGAACTCAATCCTGAAATAGACATTTTTCCTTCCATTCAATTCCATTTACATGGAGAATCCATTAGAGCATTTTAAACATACAGTTCAGCTCTTAAATCGTCCTTCTTTTCAATTTCTTGTAATAAACACAAAAACAAACATATATCGTCCAGTTTCTCTTAAGGCTTGAATCTCTTGAAACTGTATACACAAGTTTACATGTTGCACTGCTAACTCTTATGTTTTGTAAAAATCATATTGCTTTCACTTTCCATTTATGTTTTTTTCCAAACAGAATCCGTCTTACAAGGCAACAAAGGAAGTCCTATTGGAAACAACAACTCAAGTTTCCGAAATCGGATGGCTACTTCGTCCACTTTTGGGACCGAATCTGCTGTTTCGTCTGGAAAATGGATCCGATGCATTTGTGACACTATGGAGTGTGCATCAAATGGAGAAAATACATGTAGCGTTTCTCCAACTGGAAGTTGTTACAGTCAATTACTAGAACGGGGTGATGGGTCACCTCCGCTTATCCGAGGATGCATAAGGTTGCATTTTATTTTTACAAAATATCCATGATATTAAAAAATTATGAACCGTTAGGTTTATAAAACTGAAAAAAGGATGAAGAAACAGCAGAAGCTGAAAAGCGGGTTAGACTGAAGCTGAAGTTCTAGTCGGCATTTTTCATACAGATTTGATTTAATATAGTCAAAATCGACTTGTTAAAGTAACTTCTTGTTCATTTCGGCCCCATGAGAGCGCAAAACGAAAGCAGTGGTTACTTGAACAAGAACAAAGCATATTTTAATACTAATTGATAGGAAAGCTTGAGGGAGCAGACATAGTGACTCCGGGAGCAGTCACAAAAGCCCAAAAGTCTTGTTTCTTAAATAAAATTAATGAATGGACGTCATTCCTTCCAGTCTTGTAGACTAGACAAAGTCAAGGAGACAAACGCACTTTTTTCCATTGCTTCCTTCATTCACTTAACTTACGTTACAACTGTGTTCCGAAACGCCTAATGGACAAAGCGGCTTTTGAGACACAGAACAGAGCAATATTGATGTTGTACAGCTGCAAAAGTAAAGTGGAAAAGACTTGTTCTGTGCAAATGCACTGTATCCTTTGCCTTTGCTTGCACACACTCTTTTACTCACTTTATGGGATCCATTTGATTTTTGTCTTGTCTTCATCCAAAAGAATGTTTTCATCTCTCTGGAGACTTTTTGGAAACTGTCCTCATAGAAATGGAACGATATATACGCGCACATGTGCACTTTTTCGTCAATATACATGCAACAATAATAGGACACGTCACTTGCACTTCCTTTATTTGGCAAGTGTCAAACAGATTCAGTCTCATGGAAAACCATTTTTTACACTCACACATTTTGTACAATTACTCCAAATGGAAATCAGCAGGTTTGCGTCGTCGCATGTTTTTAGCATTGTCACCACATTTGTCACAATGTCATTACCACTTTCCATTTCTAGTAAATCCAGGTATTGTGTATTGTCAATTTTATGCTGCAAGACATGTAATCTTTTCTGTTATGTTGTGTCTAATGCATCTGTTTCATGCAAAAAAGAACACATCTTGTGTAAAGTGGGTTTACCTTATGTGAATGGATTTTTGGGGCATGAGATTTCCATTCTGGATAAAGGAAGTGTTTTAAAATTGTTTACTAAAACACACTTTCCAAAGTTCCAGACTGCATTAGCCATGATTTACGACACCGGATATACATACATTTCAAAATCCATTTAGTCCAAGTCCGAAAAGTCCGAAATCCAAAAGAAGTACTCTTAGCAAGATTTCCAGTATAAATCATCGTGATTCAAGAAATGAGGATCCTAATACAAAATTGTCCGATTTTATAAGTAGAATGATTGGAATTTGATACTAATTTTTGATTTTGATTTGTCATATTTTTCAGTGGAGCAACTCCATTGTTGTGTGAGAATCGTCGTCCAACGTCCGCCCGATGGTGGCCCTACTTAGATTGTTGTAACAGTGATCTGTGCAACGCAGGAGGGCTCACAATCCCTCCAACACATTTAGGCAAGTGGTTTTCTCTCTTCTCATGATCATCATAAAATAATTTTTTTTTTCATTCTTTTTTTCGTGTTCCTTTGGCTCACACACCGCGAGAGAGTCGTCATGCAATCGTTCCTATCTTTCTTTTTCGTGGGCTCCTTGGAGTCTCAAACCGAAAAGTCAGAGTCCGTAACATATTATTTACTAGGATAAAAACAATGAAAAGCCATATCATACGTTACTTGTAAAGTCTCTCTCTCTCTCGCGTGGGATCTCAAAAAGTGGCCAAAGGAGTCAACTGGAGCTATCATCATGTCACGACAATTTTCTGAGTAACCATATAGAATATTGAACAGAGGAGTACTGTGTACTTAGACATTTAGACAGACGACGTCGTCTCTTTTTTATAATATCAAACAGACTCCTCCTCATCATCGTTGTCGGCGACGGTAAATCACACTAATGCCAACAAAGACGACGTCGCTGGAGACGTTCTGTTTGCGGCTCGAGATGATAGGGCGCTAGCAGATCAAAAACTGGATAATTTGGATGACCCTAACAACCGGAAATCTGGAGACGAAACACGAAAATTTATTTCTCCCTTGGCCATGTCATTCCTCATTGGGAGTGCGGTCATAATCATAGTTGTGAGTGCTGTTGGGTTTTATCTCCTCAGGCGAGAAAAGAGGTTAGTATTCAATTATGACCTTTGACCTAAGCAGTATTCAATTTTTTCAACAACATGACGACATTATGCTAACACAAACACAGCTGTGCTAAAAATAATTTATTCCACTTTTCACCAAAATGTATGATTTATTTACTTTATAGCTTTCTTTCTATTTCGCTGCTGCATGTCTGTATAAAATCATTAGACTAAGAATGTATTATTAAATGTTGTCATATTTTGTTGACTATATTTATCACTGTTTGTGTCAGAGGTGAGGCATGACGATTTGTCCAATCAAAATTGGCCTGAACTGGCAATTTTCTGACCTTATTTGAGCTTTTTCTCACAAAAAATGTTGTGTTTGTTTATGTTTGTCTCTTGTCTGGCTTATAGATACACTTCGTCGCGAAGTTTGATGTGCTGTCATGTTTGCTATGCAAAACTGCTAAAAGCTGGACACAGCATGGAAATGCTTTTCCATCTCTTTCCGAAAGGGTTTGTGCATGTTTGTTGCTATAATACATGCTTTAACTATGCTTTACAGGATATTAAATATAGATATACAATTTGGCAGGAGATTAATTTGACGTTTTGAAGTGAAATGTTTTCTGAAAATGATAAAATGTAGAAAGATTAAATATAATACATTTTCGTCTGTGCTGACTCATTTGGGAACAGGCTTCAATCTGCCTACTACCGAAAAGAACTGACTCATGAGGTCGAAGGTGATGAGACTCCAGGAGGTCATGCAAATGAAACCTGTCTGAGTTCTCCAGCAGAGACAGAATTGTCCAGCAGCCTGGAACCTAATTTAATTTACCTGTCCTTTCCTCACGGGTACTATCGAACACTTCAAGTCGGACGTGATCTTCAGCAACATCCGACACCTTTGGACCCATCATCACCTCCTCAAGCAGTAGTAGTGGACAATGTGACTTCCTAATTGACGCTAGTCGATTTTGACCACTGTCCTTGTGTCCACTTCATTGTCATCGTCTCATATTCCATTCTAGTCAAGGACTTTTAATGCACTTTCTATTTTACGTTTTACGTTGCATCTGTCACAAAAAAACTTTACATGTAAATCTCATAATGGAAAAAACCCGATTCGTAGAAAAGGAAACAAAAGAATCAATATTATTCCTTATCCTACACACTACAATGCTTTATCGTCCAGTTGTATCAATGCATTTTCCATGTATTTCTCGTAAAAGCTGAGAGAGCTTGAAAATGTACCGGACAAAAAAACATTTGAGAATAAAAAAAAGTATGGAAAATGTACCTTGTCGGGACTAATTGTAAAAAGTAAAGTGCACCAGAGGAAAATGAGATAAAGACCGCCTCAAATGCATACTGTGTTGATAGGGTTGATAGGAACATTAGCATTTATTTGTAC
>JABASF010003163.1:0-11344 GCA_019776145.1 Harlomillsia oculata
AGACATAAGACATAGAAAAGCACGAAGGCATGCGTACAAGCATAAAGTATCTGTAAATGTGGTCTTCAAGGGCCTTTTTGCTTTTGAATATAAGGAGAAAAAAGACTGCCTGCTTAAATAACAATTGAGATGAGAAGGGCTTCGAATGCCCTTTAAGTTTACTTTCAAAGTGGAAAATCCTATCGACTTGGGCTGCTGTGTATAGTTTATAACCGTCATAGAACACACAAGAGATCCCTTCTCTCCGTTTAGTTCTGGTCGGTATTAAATTATCAGCCTGCCAAACCTGATTCACTCCAGCAGCAGCTTCCTTTTAATAGTACAACAGAAGGCAAAAAAGAAAAGGGGTCGTTTACATTGACGAAACCTTTCAAAGGCTTCATCATTACATTACTAATCACAGCAATTGCTTCATTAATTAAGTTGCTGAAGAAAGTGTCAATGCTCAACGACTATCTGTACTATAAACAAATTCTTATTATTGGCACTTTCATTCACAATCGAATCATATAGTTATTTCGAGCAAATTCTTCAAATCTCCAGGGCGGATAAACGTTTTGTTTCATTTTGTAGCTGCGTTTGCGTTTGCTTGCGGTTGGATTGAGTTACGTTATGAGATTCTGAGACCAAAGATGCGATTCATTGAAAACGAGCCCATTGACATCCTTTGACATGACATGGGTCCCACAAGACGATTACCGAAAGGAGATGCTCACTGTTAACATGTTATGTATGAAATCTGGTGACACCCGACGAACAGTGCGGATTATCATCATGAGAGTACGAGATGAAGCTCTTGTGAAAGAATGTTATAGAGCAAGGCTACACGCCCGGTGCAAAAGGGTCTATCGAAGCGTGAAGTGGCTGAAGTGGAGTGGGCCCTCAAGGCCTCTTTAGTAAGCACCCGCGCGTCAAGTCAACGCTCCATGCACAAACACATCTGGACAGCCGGTAGCACTCGTCAATGCTCTTCACAAAATTTCCCTTGTCGTCATCGTCGTATCAAAGACCTCATGAATCGACAAGATTGAGGTTACAAGGCTGTGCCGGCCCTTCACTACTAAATACAAGCGATCGAGCGGAAAAAAATATTTGTCCAATTTTATAGTATTTTACAATCAGCCGCCTTTTATGCATTGCATACAAGTCGTCTATCCCATGAATCCAATCCCAATGAAATTGAACAGGAGCAACGAGCAACTAATACTTACTAACAGAAGAATGAAGTGTCGACCCTTCTTTTCCTACTTAATCCCGGGTTTAAACATCTCTCAATCACAAGGGCATTATCTGACCCAATGTCCCGTGTCCTTATACGCCCTACCTTCAGAGTCCACCCCTTCAGTCGGAATCGGACCTTATTAATTACACATAACATGGTTACACGTTACGAATCTTACGAACATTCTGTACTTCCTCTACTCATCTAACTTTACGAATATTTACAGAGCAAGCTGAGCAGTAGAACAAAAGCTTTTGAATTCTTTATTTATAGTAACGAACGGAGGACACACTATTCTGAACGATAGAATTTGAACATTGTCACATTGTTAGTCGCCATGCTTAAGTGAGCTCAGAGAATACATGACAGTTCATTTTTTGTTTTCATCATCTCTGTACTTAAAAACACGGTCCATATACTTCATCAATGCAATCCAAGTCACAAGCTCAAGCCTTTATCAAACTCGGAGATTCAGATTCGTATGAAATGAACTTTATAAGGCGACCAAAGGAATATAAAATATACTGCATTATGGCACTACCATTGAGCAAACCATAATCCTGGGTTGAATGGAAACTGCTGGCTAATGCCTACGTAATGCAGCAGAAAGGAGAGAGAATAAAGAACAAAAACATGAGAGTGCAAGAAGGTTGGGCGTGTGGACGGTGCGCCATGAACTGCATGAGAATCTTTTCCAGAGAGCTAATGTAACAGAATCATTATAATGGTTCCACTCTTTCTTTCCAGTCAGAAATTCCCTACCTGAGACTGTTACATAGACAACCTCATGTGCCGTGTTTGTGTTGTGTATTATTGCATATTAAAATATTTATGCATAACGCTAAACATTACACAAAGACGGTCGCAGATTTTAATTATCATCCAGGACACAAGTTGAGTCTCCTGAATTAATGCAAAACGTAGAGACAGAACAATCGGGACATTTGCATAACGCATATTGAGACTCGTATGTTGATACGACTAGATCAAAACTTTCCCAAGCTTTTTCCTCCTGTGCGATAAAGGGACTTCTAAACGATGTTGATATCATGACAATCATGTGTTTCAAGAGTGAGTGAGTTACTTTCGTGCAAAAATGCAACGCAGGCTTACACAGTTTTACTGCTCATGGCTATTATAGTATGCATTAGAGTTTACGTTTTTTACATCTTTGAAGAAGGTTGGTTGGTAAAAATCCAATCCAAGGTGCTTTCAGCTTTTTAAGTCAAAAAAACCTATTTTTAAAATTACAGGAAAAAATGTGAACAATGTGGACAATAGCATGTTTCTTTCTGAAAATAGAAACACGCTTTAGCTTTGACTGAGTCAACCTTAATGAAAAGGTTGGCCAAGAGGACCAGGAAGACGAAGAAGGAGTAAAGAAGTTCATAATTCTCTTTAAGGAGCAAAGACCCTTGGTCTCATGACATCTTCAAAAGTGCCTTTTGTGGCATAAAAAGTCTAATTCCGCGAAGGAGGGCCTGGAGACAGTTAAAAATGGGAATCTCTCCACGACCTTACACTTACAATCCAAAAAGAAAATAGGAATATACGCAAGAGACCTGACTTGGACTGCCTTTTTGCCTGCCTCTTTAGATTTGGGAGACGTTCCTTCAAATGTCCCATTGTAGTTGTAAACACGAACATCGACAGATTGTCACTTTGCCTTCTTTTTTTCTTCTTTTGGGGTATGTTACGGAAAAATTGGAATTGAGCAAGGCAAGGGTCGGTGACGGTGGCAAAGCATCAAAAGGATCCCGGCTGTTTGCTAGTATAACTGAAGATGTGTCCCTGATAAGAGAGCTACACTCGTTACACTCTTCTCATGTAGTCTTTGCTCACATCAAGTTGACCCTTGTAAACCACTTTGAACTGATGGTTGATGGTCCTACGGAAGATACACGATTGTGGTAATAAGCCTTTAGGGGCCCTTGCCACCTAGACGCGGCGGTTTATGGACCACCGAACAGCTCACTTTATATAGTCACAAATTCATAGTGTGCACACCTTAACCCAAACTAACTATAAGCCCTATAAGGATACGATGGACGGAATGATGAATGATTCTCTTCGTTAACTAATCACTATATTCTAAACTGCCAACCTATTTAACTTCAACTTCAACTAGACTTCCACACGTTTCTGTGCACTCATCGTCATTAGTCATTTTTCATTTCATTACTCATCCACTGTCCATGATGTATCGTTTATCGTGGACTTTCACGAAATATTGTTTACCATTTTACCGTCTAGCTTGCTCCTTTGGGCAATACAGGAAATATAGTACATCTTATGTGTAAGTAAATGTCAACCCCCCTTGGGAAAACAAGGGTAACACCAAACAACTTGAAGTATCCGACATTTATGCATTTTGAGATGCACCGACATAAGCAAAAGAAGGACAAATGTGACATTTTCTTACCTGTATGAGTTCTCTTGTGGATCTTGAGATTTTCGGAACGAGCGAAGACTTTTCCACAACCCGGGAATGGGCACGGGAAAGGTTTCTCACCGGTATGGACTCTGATGTGATTAACTAATTTGTACTTGGCTTTGAACGGACGCCCGTTTCGTGCGCAATTTTGCCAATAGCAAGCATGGTTAGTGCACTCGGGACCCCCTACATGTTCCACCTGCTTACATTCAGAAAAATCCATTTCGACACATTAGAGCAGAAAAGTCACGACCTCGTCACCATACCATGTCTGCGAAAAAATACAATTATGCAGAACTGAGTAAAATGACTACCGTGATATGAGTGACGATTTCATGCATGGACCCGAATGTCTTCATGCATGGCTTTTTAGGATTGGGTTGGTCCACATCCACCCATAAGCAGGTCAGTTCTTGCTTGATGGGCGGTCTCATGTACCGGAAGAAAGCACCCGACATCGAGTGCATCGTAGGGAACTGGTCACGAGCGTACACTTCCATTCCTACACATTAAAATTCATAGTAAAAAAATCATATTATTACCACTTTACAACCACAGCTACGCTCTTTATCACCGTTTTATATTCGGACTAATAAAAGTTCATCCCCATTGTTTTAATAAGGAATATATCATAGACCATAGATCACAGTTCTCGCAAGTCTACATTACATAGCGCAGTGCGTCGTACAGGTACAACTCACAAGATACTCCAAAAAGTTACTCACCGAGTCTCATTTGCGAATTATGGTCGTGAGTAGGATGGTTCATCAATGGAGGATGGAATAACACATGATGATGATTCGCTGTCTCACCAAATACACCATTTTGCGTTTCCGGAGTTGGTAAAGGCGCACCCAAATCTCTGTTAATTTCATAATACAAAAAATTACAATCATAATTCATCTACAAAAACATGCAAATGAATGTAAACAGCAAAACACTTTAATCTTTCAAGGTTTCGTTACTACAGACTCATTTTCATTGCATTGTTCGTTCAATGTGCGATTTGTGCTGATCTGAGCACAAATGTTTCACGTGAACTGATGAACTGAACTTTCGACTAAACGTTTTAATTTTAAACATAATAATAATGGATCATAAAATCATATCGATCATACAAATCGTGTTTGGCGAAAACAGTATAAATCTACTTGAAGGATGAAAGACCAAATCATAACAATTGAAATGAATAGTTTCACGGCGTTTAAAAATACAACCGAAATGAATGGGAATATCAGTCGATTCTTCGAAATCGTTAAGATAAGACGACTACGATTCAAATCGAATTAGGAATATTTCGCAATTCCCAATACTAATTGTAACTAGCTTGTTTTAGCTCGTTCAATTTTTTAATCTAAACAGAGAACTGGGGAATCTTGAAAAAAGTGACAAACCTGGACCGAAGAAGATGAGCAGCTGCGTATGACATTTGCAATGAAAGACCAAATCATAACAATTGAAATGAATAGTTTCACGGCGTTTAAAAATACAACCGAAATGAATCGGAATATCAGTCGATTCTTCGAAATCGTTAAGATAAGACGACTACGATTCAAATCGAATTAGGAATATTTCGCAATTTCCAATACTAATTGTAACTAGCTTGTTTCAGTTCGTTCAATTTTTTAGTCTAAACAGAGAACTGGGGAATCTTGAAAAAAGTGACAAACCTGGACCGAAGAAGATGAGCAGCTGCGTATGACATTTGCGGATTCGGGTGATACCCGTTCGACTGATGTATTTGGTGATGATGATGGTACTGAGAAGGATTGTGATGAGCATGATGATGATGTGGATGATGAGGATGATGATGAGTATGATGGAACGGGTGATGAGTCGTGTCCCCGCCTGTCCCGCCGATTGTTGGCGGTGACAACTTCAAACCCATCGACGGGTGAGCGTCCATGAACGGGTTCAACATTTTCTTTGAATGGTTGTTTATAGTACCGTACGAAAAAGGGTTTAATGAGTTCCTTTTCGTAGAAGTCTCCACACAGAAAGTTTATTGTTCTTTTGTTAATTACACATTGATGAAGAATTAATTGCACATTGAATTCAAAACTCTTCAGGAATCATTATGTTCACGTTTATGTGTTCAAAAACCTTTCAAAACGATTGTCTCAATTAACACCAAAACGCACTACATTGAGAGACAGAAAAAACAAAATTTTCTAAACAAAAACGTCTAGTCGTTCACAAAAACCTTTCAAAACGATTGTCTCAATTAACACCAAAACGCACTACATTGAGAGACACAAAAAACAAAATTTTCTAAACAAAAAGGTCTAGAGTCGAGATCACCGGAAACTTATCACAAAAACACAAACAAGATTATTATTGTCTATTGTTCATGTGAAACCAACTTCGTGAACGCATAAAAAAATGTAACGAATTGGAATTTGCACTTTTGAATTGCACAATCTTAAAAGAAATCTCAACTTCTTCCAGTCCACATACACTTTTAAATTATTGAAATGAGGAACTCTGAATTGATATTGAAAAGGTCTTTTGAAAGGTAAGGATTCGAGATCAATTTCTTCTTCAAGTGCAAATTACGCAAACGAGACTTGAGAAAAAAGAGTCTATAGGATTTGCTTTATAAATTGTATCCATCAAGATTTTTGAGACTTTTTCATAATACGGGGCAATTAGGAGATGAAAAAACGACCCTTGGAGTCCTTTGAGAGATCTCTCAGTTTGAGTCTCATGGGTGCTCTTGTTACCTCGAAGGTGTCAACAGAACGACTAGACACGGTCGCAAGTGGACACACGCAGAGCTTCACAGCATTCGCACCAAAATCCTTGATTACGCAATAGAGTGAATCTTGAGAGAATCAACTTCCAGCGTTTCCAGCGTGTTCGAGTGGATCTTGTAATTCAAGTGAATTTTGAGCTGCGAAAAAGTGTGGATTAAATGGGTTGAAGTGAGATTTTGGTGAAATGTCACTTTATGGGGAAGTGTAGTATATTGCTGAGATAGGGAAATTGCAGGGGAAATCTTAATGAAAAAAACGTAGTGATGAAGTTTGAGTGTTGATTTGGATTTGAATATGTTTAATTGTGATGTGATGAGAAGATGAGACAAGAATAAGGACACAGGTATGGGGGCAGTTGAGAGAAGTGAAACCGCTGCTGGAGCTCAACAGGAAGCGAACTTGGCTGGAGTGCAAGAAGTCAAGTGGCTTGAAGATGACTTGGAATCTGTAGTTTTTTGGATTTCTCTGAGAGGAAGAGGATGAGAATTCCGACCGAGTGCGAAACACCGAACGTGAGGGTACTTGACGGGGTTATGAGCTGTCTCGCCTGGAGACTCAGTAGAGTTAAGTACGTCGGATGGTGTGACCCTTGGGATCGCGAGGAGTACTCCAAAAAACTGGGGCAAGGCAGCCTCTCACTGAGTCTCAATGTGGTGCCCAACTGAGCGCCGAGAGACACGACCAGAGACTCTTGTGTAGGGTACCCCACATGCTCCCGGACTCCCGACGGGTCGACATCAAGCCCCCATGGACACCACGCAAGTCCGCCCTAGGAGGAGTCGAAACTGGTTGTCGCAAACTGCGATTCGACTTGGGTCATGAAACGTTCGTCCCTTTCATCGTCATTGGATGGGGAGAAAGCCCAACCAGAAATGTGTGGCTCAGCATCCCAAAGTCCCATAGGAGATGAGCTCTCGTCTCCTACCGAGACTAAGATGATTGCGACCCGCCTTTCAACCCGCAGCGTAGCCCAGCGAGGAACGAAAGCTCGATGCGGGGAGTTGCATCGCTTCTTCATAAGCATCATCCTCTTAATGCCACAACCACAACCCTTTGACTATGTATATTTACAATGTTCCAACGTTCCGAGAAGACGCTTCTCTTCTCATCTCACCTGTCATCGCTAATTATGCTCTCAAAGGGACAACCTTCACCTTCTTTTGTCTTATTCGTGATGGACATCGGTGTCTCTCCAGACTCACCGGTCTTGTCACCAGGTCGTGGCAGGAGTTCCGTGTCATGCCGGGATGACCTAGGGAGATGGTTAAACCGCCTACCCACCAAAACATGATTTGCCAATTGACTCTTCTCTCTCTGTTCAAAATTCATTCATATCTCTAACGTTATACTCATGCACTCATCTTCTGCAGTCGGCACTTTTATTCACTTTGTTCCTATCCTTTACAAACCTACCTTTTTCACAAACTTCATTTCATGAATGAATGGCAGAGACCAAACGAATCAAAATCTGTGGGAGATGTAACTTCCCGGGATGAATCATGCTGACACTTAGCATGAACACTTTAACTGTTTATATTATGACCTCCAACTGCCTTCACCTTCGGTTTTTAACATTCAACACGTTTCTCCAGTCATGCAAAAGTTCATGCTACGATTTCGTTTTGCATTTGGCAAAGTGAAAGTCTTGGGAAAGGTCACATTTTAATCTTACAAGTAAACTTTGTAAAACTATACAACTTTGTACTATCATTTCATTTTATTAATCATCATTTTAAATCACATTCTCGTTACCTATCCCTATTAAGATACAACTTGTTTTATGTTGTGACCAGTGACAATTTAGTGATCGTCTTGAGTCGTCGGTAGAACAAAAAGGGACAAACTCAAACCAAAAATAGTACCAACCGTAGTTTTTAATGCTCTTAAACTTGTTTTAAAATGTCTTAAACATTGCGTATTCACGAGAAAGTTGAAATCCTAAGTTTCTTACTTTGTGCAGGTGTCATAAAAACCAAAGCCAACTTTCTTAGAACGACTTTAATAACAGATCAACTTTGGATTATTGTCAAAGTGCTCGCATTGTTCAGGTGCTAAAAATGTGACAAAGTCTAAAGCTCACAGGCAATAAATGTGAAAATTGACGATTCAAGTTTCGAAAGTTCTTTTGGTACCCTTCCCGTTAGATTAAAGTATGAAACGACAAACGACTGTAATATGATGCTCAACAAATAGTTTTTCATTGGAATCCCATGTTTAGACTATAGAAATCTTGTTAATTCGATGGTGGTGAGCGTAACATTATTCTTTTGAATTAAGAATTCATTCAATTCATGATATCAATGATATGTCATTTTGGTATCTAGGAACACAGACTTTTTTCTAAGAAGTGGTTCAATTCAATCAATTGAGAAACTATGATTACATAGCAGGGAAAATGTTTTGAATTATCATGAGTGCACCTTCCGTATTTTTTTCTCATCTGTAGACTAAAAGGAAGAATACAGTGTGATATTGCATGATTATCTTTATAGAATAGTTATTTTAGTAGTGTTGTTTAGTATAGTCGATTTTATAGTCCAAATGTGTTCCAACTCGTCATCACCGTCGTCGCAGTTGTGGCCTGTTTTTGTTACATCTTCAATGCTTCTGGTGATGCTAGAAATTTTCTTGGGAAATGGTTGATAGCAGCGGGAGTCATCCTGATTTCATTGAGCATAATGGGAGAACACATGGGGCACATATTTCCCCGTTACCAGCCCATCTGGAGAAAATTGCCTCGCAATCTCGCAGTTGTCTCTTCTCTCTCCACCAATTCTGTCTCTCGCTCTCACAAACAAAAAAACAAGAATGATGTCTACAACGCAATGAAAAGGATGGACGTAACAAAAAGAAAATTTCAGGTGAAAAGACACACGTATACATTCAACTTGATGATGAGAATCACAGACAGCTTGGCAATCGGAGACATGAGCACAAGTTACCATTAAATCATTTCACAAAATGCCGACTCTGGTAGGGCAGGCATGTTTTTGTTCTCAAACGACTACCACTTTTTGTTCCAACAATGAAACTCGACGATGAGGGAACGAGAATTGGGTAATAAATTCCTAGTGGTAACGAATAAAGTTAACATTGAATCCATTTATCGTTAATTTTAGTTCCTCCACTTTAAATTACGCTATTTATGTTCAGTTACACACTTGGTGGAATCGTGCCACTGTGTCTACATAATCTTTACTTTATCTACATCGATGTTCAAAAAGTACATTGTGGACATGTTTCATTCCTAAAAATAGAACTTAACAAACTCCTCCAAAATGATCATTTCGTTAACAGTTGAAGGAGCAGGAAGCTGAATTCAAGAAGCGGAATTCAACAATGAACTACAGAATTGTACTTTATACTTTACTCCACGAGAATTCAACAATACTCTTTTCATCCATTGCCATTGTCACCATTGTGTGAACAATTAGAGATTATGAGTCAAGTGTCACTCACACGTGATTTCATGTCGTATGCCCATGCTGTCTCTTACGTGTAAGATTTCTGTACTGTGTACGACAAACGACAGTAACACAGGATTTTTCACCTGCCGTGCAAATGAATCTTTGGTTTTGAAGTCGATACGCTTGTCGATGACTATCTCAACGAAACAGAAAAGCTTCGCGTCTACGGGGGATTATGAAATTATGACGACTGTGTCAGAAAGCCATAACCATAAGGTAACCCATAAGACACATCTTTTAACATTTTAGTTTTTGTATACGAATGTGAAGCATAATGGTCTTTCTTTTTTTAAAGGGTCCTCCGGTCCTTCTCTGTTTGCTCTGCGTGGATGTCACAATATGATCTGTTCTTCTCTTGTATACATAAGCAGGAAACATCCATCATGCTATTATCAAATACGAGCCATCGCCATCAACCCACGCACACACCTTTAATGTGTGTTTGTGTGTGTGTTGCCTCTACGAGTGTCATTCGTCATTCGTTCACATTGGAAGTTATTTGAATTCAAATCAGATTTCTTTATTGCTCTGAATGTCAAATCAAAATGATAATGTAAACATGTCACATCTTTCAGAGTATGACATTGAGCACGTTAAAAAGATACTCTGGCACACTTTGAAACCATCAATTTTGAAGTACACTTCACAATTTTTAAAGTTTTAAAAAATGGTTTCGTATTTGAAAAACCGAAGTGCCTTTTACCGAATTTTCAATTAGTAGCAAGTTTGAATTACGAAAGTACGATTTATTAGTTTCATCTTTCATGTGTTGGGTGAGGATTGCAATGTTAAGTGTTTATGAAAGTTAAGTTTATAGGACTTCGGAGTGGTTTGGTAGTGTGGCTGGTTTGTATTCAAAAGATGATAGTGGTCAATTACCTGTTAAGTTTATTCGGATTTGAGAGCTTATCTCTTTGACTCGACTATGAAAGGTTAGGTTTGACCCCTTGTTGTCCTTTGGAAGGGCTCACTCGTCAAATGTCCATCGAAACTGTCGAAAAAGACGTAATTAATGATCATTCGGTGTCTCTCGACTCCTCATCTTGAAGGGATTTTGGAGGGTCCACAGTCCACAATCGTCCACAAGGCTCATCTCTCAAGACGAAAGATGACTTGGGAAGCATGTACAAAGATGATTTATACGTTTTGGTCCAACCACGTGCTGTAGGGCCCCCCATGGCCCACGACCCGAGCCTGACCCTTTACGGGTACTTTATTAACTCTATGCCCCTCCAAAAAAGACTCAGTACACTGAGCACCTTCCATTTATCCATGGGACGCTTCCTTTCGGACGTTGTTCTTATTGTAACTATGTAGTATGACGCTGCTGAAAAAACTAAAGGCCAAATCAGAAACACAAGGAAGATGCTCATCCTCTTATGGAGAAGAAGATGAATAATACGTAAAAATATCACAATCGAAGGATTTTTCTATAGAGAAAGGCATAAGGCAAAGGAACAAGAGA
>JABASF010003164.1:0-11332 GCA_019776145.1 Harlomillsia oculata
TTCATCAAGCAAAAGGGAACAATAAAGCTTTTGAGTCAAAGCGACCACCTTCGTCCAGATAATGCTCCAACCACTTCCGATGAAAGTAATAAAATTCTCGCCTCCCTCGGAAACGCAAGCAAAGCTGTACAGTGTTTTCACCCTCCCACTGTGTCAACAAAAATGACTAACAACCTTGGACCATCACTGAATGATTTGTTACTCTTGATTACAGTCCTCAACACATCTAAATCATAGGAATAAATACTACTAGAAAACGTCAACAGAATAACAAAAAGGGAAATCATTGATACGTAAAGGAAAAAAGTTTGAGTTTTCAATCAATCATTCCGACAGGCTTGGGAATAAATAAAACAAGAATGCTTTTCCTCATAGGAAAGTCACCATAATGTCTTTGGGTGGCCTGCGTAACACGCGTCGCTTAACTTTCTTCCTCTTTCAACTTGTTTGCTATTCTTTTTTTTGGACAATTTTCAACGTTCATCGTACCATTTGTAATATACTTTTGACATGAAAAAAATGTAAAAATGGGACTGTTGTTGGGCAATTTTCAGGACATTTGAAGCCATCAATAGTTGCGTGGTTTGCTCTACTTATCCTCACACTCCTTAGACATGCACGCTGCACACAAAACTTTGGAATTTCCCGATTTAATGAACCCTTTAGTTACTATATTGATAGTCGTTTCTGCCCTTTACTTTTACTTTTCCACGAAAAAGGGAAAGGGTGAAAGGTTCACTACGTCCTTCCAATACACTCATGTGAAGAATCAATGTTCAGAATTTGGACAAGAAATAAGAGAATACGTGGATAGTAACTATCGTATCAAAAGATTTAAATCGGCAACTCACACAGGAATACGAGAAGTCATTCGAGACTATCCGTGTTCCTACATAAGTTGGTTGATGAAATGAAACCTATACAGTAATTCCAGTAGTAACAAAGTTTATGTTGACACTGCAACCCTTTTGGGATACCAAAAATGGAAATTGCTGACTATTTTGGAGTAGCAAGTTTCCTCTGTGTACCAGTGTACCCTCACCTCAACCAAGTTTTGGCCATTTAGCATTTTAATACAGAATGTGAAGCACACGTCTGGCACGTACCTTACCTGCCCAACCATTCAGATCTAAACAATGCAAGGCATTCAAGCGTTTTGTCAAAAGATTTCCCACAATGCATGTTCGCTCTAAATGCCCGGCTATTCATAGAAATTCTGCAATGCAGCCCGAGAAAAATAGAAAAAGTGCGTCTCTCGTTCTCGACTCAATCCTGAATCCTTACTACTACATGTTACATGCACATGCACTATGAATGTTTTATAGCCATGACTCGAAAGGGCAGCTGTAGAATTATTTGTTGAACTGTCTCTTTTGTCTAAGTTACGAGAAGAGGGTTTTGTTCATGACTTAACTAAGACAGCTTTAGGATAGAGATAGAACACAAAGTCTCGTCTCCATAAGGCATATATCCCTAATTCCGAATGATTGTGATAATCCAACATGCCACCGTGTGCACTGGCACGGTCAAAAGGTGTGTAATAAAAACCTGCCCGCTGCGGTGGCACAATTACCTCAGAAAAATTAGGAAGAATACTGTACGTAACCCCCATATAAGGGTGAGTTTTTGAAAGCAGGTAGGCAAAGCGCGTGCATTTCATAATAACACAAAGTGTATTATTATTAGTACTAGTTCCTTTCCTTTCTCATCACGCTTTCCATATTCCACGACAGATATAACTAGTCAGTCAAAAAAGGGACAAGCAGGAAAAAATGATGATCAACTAACTCCATAGTAGGAGAAGACTGTCGGCATGATCACCCATTGAGTTCAGTTGTGTTCTGCTTGCATAGTAGTAAAAGAAGTAAAGGTTTTGGTGCCTTTGGTTTGGTGATCGTTTACTGGATGCCAAGCCAAGTCGTCCTTTACCCTCCACCTCAAGCTAAACAAGGAAGGCAGTCTGCTTTTCGCTGAGCTGCAATTCACTTCTCTCTTGAAGAAAGCCTGCTTCAGCTGCCGTTTACGGCGTTTGTTGGGAGAAGAGTTGTCCGGAGCCAAACAAGAAGAGGTAAAACTCGAGCGGTTATCATACACTCATAAACGTATCTGGTTCTCGTCTCCCACCATCTTAAAGGATCAACCAGGAAAGTCAGACCTGCTAAGTAATCCCTGCCAGGAGCGAGGCAAAAGGTCTTCGGTCCTCTTCTCATCTACAAAGTCTCCAGCATCCAACAAACATTGTTGAAGAGAGCACATGAGTCGGAAATCATAAGCCACCACAAGGGAAAAGTGTTCGAGCTAAAACAGCTAGTAAAACTCTTAAAACCCTCACAACGTGATAAACCCTCATTCGGAGAAATTATACTCATTCTGCCCCAACTCCAGTGCTTGTTTCCACTTCACTCTTTCCAAGTGTACACAAAAAATTACTTCATTTTTGGGACAAAAGTAAGTGAGAAGGTCACACCAAAGTCTTAAATATCATTGAAGCAAAAATGCAAGTGCATTGTATCTGTATGTAAGTATCCCACATATCTTCACATGTAACAACCCATTACGCGGGTAAAGAGCAATTCCATTCTACCCCAAGTCGAGAATTCGTCTCTCAACTCCTCATTAGCGTTCACCAAGTTATTCTGTTGACTGATTTACAAACCCACAAGATTCCCGAATCCAACGTGCCAAAATAAGAGACCGGTATTCTGTGTTGTGTCATTTATTCTCTATAACACAACCTGCCTAGCCTTGTGCACACGCCAAAAAACGCTATCCCAGCTTTACTAATACTTTCAAAGTCTTACGTTCCCCCAATAGAAATCCATGAAAAATTTTTGACTCTGTTTCAATTTCATGATCGTTTGAACAACCTTAACATTCTACGAGTTCTACGTTCTACCACAATTTCAAGCGTGAAGTGTGAAAAAGACGCCTTTTTCATTTTTTCATAACAGTTAAGCTGAAAAGAAAGCACTTGAGTTCAGCCGTCATTCCTGTCGGTGAAAAGTGATTCTGCCCTGTCCTTTATGTGTCATGAAAAATGAAAAGTGACTGAACTCACATAGTGATCCCTATGTACACAAGACTTTGGCGACATTCATTCATCTACTTTCAAGTAGTGACATAAGAAGCTCATTCAACTGAACACGGCCCGACCTAAACGTGCTATCTGTCCGAATCCAAACTTTTTCCACACGTTAAAGAAAAAGCAGAAGAAGAAGACAAGACACGACGTCGACTGGGCTCTGTCGTTCACACGTGCAAAGAAGTGTGAAAAATCAGAGAACTGAATAACGTTGTTTGACAATTTACAAGGCAAGTAACAACATTTTCCTCTTTCGTGCTGTGGTATTACTCACTTAGCAGAAAAATATTAAAAATAACCAATACACAGCATAAAGAAATAACAGAATGGATGCATGAAAATGATAAATCTACAACCCTATGAAAAAGCAGCTCACTCAGGATTTTTTAAAAATTCTAAACAGCATTGCTTTAATTTTGTTGATTTTCAAAATTGTTTCATAAGTGAGGGTTGGACATTTGAAACAGTCAAGTTTGCATGTACATTAGACACGCTAGGACAGAAACTCCAAGCTTGTAATTACACGGACAGAAGGAGAAGACTATCTGTATCTGACTAATGTGTTCAACATCATGCCTATATAAAGACTTTTGGGACAGCAGATGTTGTTTTTCGCTCTTGCAACTCAGCTGAACCAAAAGTCATTTGTTTTCGTCTAAGTAATCGTATCTTCGTGTAGCATCTTAGGACGGATGGCTTTTGTCGGGTTCCTGCCACACAAAATGCCCCTTCGACAAGAAAGGCGTGTGTTTCTTGAAAGCTGACGTATTAATAGGCCTTTCTCTGATCCGGGAAGATTTTCCACAAAACTCCCTTTCGTCCAACCGCAATAAATGAAACGTTAATGGGCCATGAAAAACTCGTACAATTACTGCACCTAAAGAACTAAAATTAATGACGCCACACAAACGCAAATACATACACACATATGACACCAACCCACGAATGAATCTTGTCAGTTGTGCTCATTAATAATTAATTTTTTAAATTCAATTACATAAAGTATCTTCAAGGACTCTTTGACGTGACATACGATCTAAAGAGGACGAAACGACGATGATGCTGATTTGTCACAGGATGCTGATGCTGTTTTCTCATAAACCCACTCTCGCCTGTCATCCCCTATGAGTTATGACACTTGATTTGTTTTGTGTGCGAGGTGTCATTATGAATGGCTCAGACTAAAGATTTATTCAGACAAAAAATAATACGACGATGTGCAGTTTTATTTCTTCTCAAAGCCCGGTTTCTGTCTAGCATCACGAATTAAATATAAAAATTAAATCTGCAGCTTCCATACTATGAAGGTCTCTTTGATGACACCTTACCAAAATAGCACAGACTTGCCGTCTCACCACCGTCACGTAACAACGATGTAATGGTGCATTCCCATTACGTGATAAGTGCACAAAATACCAGTAGAAAACACGACTGGTTCAACTGGCTACTACATTATATGATTTAATGAAAGCAACCGTGTAGCTTCATGAATGTGCGATGTTTGTGACTTGGATGACATCAGGATATCACAACATAGAATACGGCACAGGTGCACTGGATGACCTGCTCAAGGCAATAAATTGTCTACACATTATACGCCATATAGAATGAAACCAAGCGACAACGACAACACACTCAGAAAAAAAGACTGTACCTATTTTTTTCCATCGTATGAACATTATACGTGGGTTTCTAAGTGGGATACTTAGTCAAAATTAGAATGCGCGTGGCGTATTATGTCTTTTTCCCATATCAATTGAGCGAAAAAGCCTTTCCCTTGTTCGCCATGCAAGGTCATAAACGTTTATTTATATAGGATAATGCCATTAGCGAAACGAAGTCTTTGCTTCCAGAAGAACCTACTCCTCTGCTCCAGAAACACGGGAAAAGCGATGCTGTGCAATGTGCAAAAACCTACAAGTTTATCCCTTCTTCTTTAGGTCTCATTTATTCCTTAAAAAATAAGACCAGTTTTATTCTAATTAAAGGGCATTAGTAAAACTTCAAAAGACGAAACGAGTTCAATAGTGTGTTCGATGCAAAGTTTTCCATCGTCAGTACGCTCGAAAGAGAATTTTGCATTCTGTGAGTTGAGTTCTCATTTAAAATGACAAATCAGGAAAGATTACATGGGACTCAAAAGGTAAAATTGACTTTTGGGAAAGGGGAGCAACAAAAGATTTCCAAGCAGAAGACACTTATAAGGACTACTGAGCTCTTCAAATTCCACTGTAATAAGAAGTAAGAACTGGAACAACCGAACAAACACAAGTTGGAAAATTTTGAGCGACTGTTTGCTACTGCGAGTCCGGTTCCAACTATGGAGCACAATGAGTAGAATAAAAGGTCGTAATGAGCTTAAGACTGTTAAGACTGTACTTTGTGTTGCACTTGTGATAACTCAACTAATGATTCTAAAAAGCCCAAAACACCCACAGAGAAAACCAAAAACTGTTCAGTGGTGCTACTTTCGCATAAGGGTATGTATTATAGTCATAAGTATATTTTATACTATAAAAGTCTGTTCACACAAATAAGTGTCGTATAAGCAGTTTTATAAGACTTATAACGTCCAAAAGAACAGAGCAATGAACGTACAGATAATCAACTTGAGTTTTCTTTAAAACCCTTTGTGCATGATGATGTGCTCTTCCAGTTTTCTAAGAACCATAAGTCTTTTTTTAAAGGAAAACTAAATAAGGTATTTTTTCTTCTGCACTCAGCCAGCCTGCGAGTCTCACACAATAAAATCATCTAATACCTTCTTTTTCTCTCGTATTCTACATAGTAACTCGTACTACTATAGTTTACAACTACGTTACGACACGAGTTGAACCGTGAAAGACGATATCCACAAATAGTAGAAAGTAGACACGGGATGGTACTCATACTATAGAAACTTAACTGGAAGAAATCTATAATTCAGTAGTATAGTAATCGTACAGAGGAGAACCATGCAAGTTTCTCAAAAAGGGATAAAGTTACAAAAAAAATGCAATACAACAGAGAAAGGAGAAAGCTGCCACAATACAACAGCTTTGTAAAAAGGTATTCCATCCTGTGGGATCGTCGTTTCTATCTTTCATTCCAGGAAATAGAAAAGTCCACAAACACAAATCTAAACGAATCGGAGATCATTTTGTTCGTATGACAGTGTCAGGCCACACAATCCCGTCAAGAAGGATAAAGACTCCACCTTGAGACATTGAAACCGCACATTCTTCGTTTTCCGTGGAATATAATAGTTATGCAATCACTCTCTTCGTCGTCTCGTGAGCATGCATAGCTGACCGTATCGACATCTTAGAAGAGTAGCAACCTTAGAAAATAACCTCAGAATCATTTCGTTACGACTTAAGAAAAGCAGGTTGTTGTATGCAGCATTTATTCCGCAGAGCCATTGTCGAGAAATAGGGGAAGTAAACAGATTGTGTCCTAGTATATTGCACATTACAGTCTACCACCAGATTGCGAGTGTCTTTCTTCGACCTCGAAATAAAGACTAGCTCGACGCACCCTGCACACAACTCGATGGTCTCAAAACTCAACCAAGTCCCTTTCTTTTTTCCTACGGTTTTTACGAATCTAGAGCTCTATCGATAAATTGCCCGCATTCATGCCAAGTACATAACCCATTACGAAGAAAAGACATCAAGTTCTAAGCTCTCATCCATTTTCTGTATACTGCCATTTCAAAATGATACCTTTGTTCACCGTTCATGATCTTCCGAGGCGGGTATGTTGACTTACATGGTAATTTTATTCCGACGCAGCGTCTTGACGTAAGGGCACTGTGCAACTTAATGATATCATAAAATTACGACAGTAGATTCCTAAAATATGGCCAAAATGGGGGCAGTAGGTTGCAGTAACCTCTTCTCTGCAGAATCTGACTTTCCTTCAAATTTCTTTTCGTCGTAACAACATAATACAATATGAAGTACAGAAGGTTTATTTTAGTTGATATTATTTGTAACTATATACGTAGTTCACAACGTAATGTGTCAGTTGCTTCAGCACACATGCGAACTTCCCAGAAACTATTAAAACTGTTAGTACAACAGGAAATTGAATACGGAAAGAAGATAAATTCGATGGAGAAAGCACTACTATGCGTTCTTGCTGTCTCATTTCCTTTACAAATTACGAATCTCATCAAACAGATAATAATATGAACACCTGCATCGTCATGTGCGATCAGTAATAGAGCAATATTCCAGCAACGTTTTCTAATTTACTATTTAAGATGAGAAAATCGGAATTTCAGAAGAACCCAATTAGACCGACGAGCTTATATATCAAATAGTTAATTTCCAGTGTCCCCAAAGTCCAGATTATGAACATTATAATTCCGCTCTTCCACGAAATGAAATAAGACACTATTTGCTTGCACTATGCTGAGCTCGTCGGTCATAAAATCCAATCAGGCTAAATACAGTTTGCTCCTATACGAAGTAAATAAAACTCAGACTGTACAACACGCAAAACGGAAAAAGTCGGGAGAATCTAGCACGCATAGGGTCTCATATTACAAAATGCAAAGTCCTCTGTCATATCAACTTCAAATCTCCTTGTTTTGCGGCTAAACAGTAAAATCAGATAACAAGTATTCAGAAGAAGAGAAAAAGATTTTATCTTCCGTCAGTCTAGAAGGAAATAGGGGTAAACATACCATTTTGTTTCCTTGCACAAATGTAATGGAAACATGAAACGAAAAATGTAAGTCAAGAAAGTCCACAAATTGCTACAAGCTATGTACTCACAGCAAATATCACTTTGTTAACATAATATCCAATGTAGCATTGCTTTGGCAAAAAAATCCATTGAACATATAAAGAAGTAAATATCCCTTCAGCGAAAGGCAGTCGTCAAAGTAAGTTACAGTAGTGAAGTACAGTACATTTTCAAAATTCGGAAAAGTTAAGTTGACGAGATGTGTAGCCAACATCCAAGGGGCAAAAGTAAACAAGAAGGTCACAAAGTAAGATGTTCATGGAAAATAGTGCATGTCAGCTCTACTTAAATAACGTGGAGTTTTCGAGTTTATAAGCAGAGCCGTTGCTCCAGAGTTCAGACTTCCACTGGAGACAGAATATCTAAGAGTAACTATTGACACAAGATAACTATGCGAAGCCTACGAATATATGCAAAGTAAATGCCGTTCAGCGCTGAGTACTGGTACTGGGTCTACTTCGAGTAGATTGCTTCATCTCAGCGTAATATTCCTCTTCAGACCTCTTTTCCGTTAAATAGAGCAGGATTGAAAGGAAAAGGTGACACAAAGGAATCATTTTTCCTCTGCTCTTTCATTCTATCCGCTTATAAGGTGGACAGGCTCGTCAATGGTCTTCCTTGTGCTTGGAAGACGACGCCAGTTGAGAAAAAACCTATGTAATCCTCAATAAATGCTCCCAGAGAAAACTCAAGTGAACATAAGGTACACCACATAAAAGTTGTTAAAGAATAGTGCTCTGTGACATAACAGTGCGAAGAAGATGAATATCCTCCTTTTCAATTTCGGCAATAACCTAAGAAAAGAGAATTGGTCACATAGTAGGCAGACAGAGGCACATAGCCAGAAAAAGAGAAAAAGAAGAAGCACTTTTCAAAATGCCACGGTATTGTTCCAGAGTCATTGTCATTGCCATTGTGAAACAGGAACGCGATAGACTTTCTTCGAAGATTTTACATGGTGTTCATCTCATTTAGACCCAATTGCAGTAGCCATTGGAGGACGATGAACGAGGAAAGAGCAGCCGTGCCCCCGTGGAACAGTACTTTCACCAGTTGATAACAAGTTATGGAATGTGGGTTCTCATCGTCAGTGATGTTCCTTTTAACGTTAAAGGGACGGAACAGGGTACATTTTATGACTATACTTCTAACCAGTGAGACTTGATCGGATCACCCCGGACCAGGTCGGTTCAAATGATTTGGAGACTAATAGGCACTGGCATAAGGTTGTCTGCATAGTCTGCAAGTGCATGTGCATGCGCTCGGGTAAAAATCGAAAATTTTCTTCCAATTCCCCGTCCTTCGGGTGCCGGGAGTTGGCGAGATGCTTTCTCCTTCAGCTTCAGAAGTTCCAATGTTCCATATCATCATCTTCGCCATGCTGAAGGTTCCTACAAGTTTTCCGGACGGCAACGCATCTATTTGTCCGGGTATCTCCTTCCAGTCGTCCTCGTTTACTACAGTCTGCTTTCTCAAAGCTGCAGCCAACCCGAACGCGGATCCTCTTACGCTATACCATTATCCTCCTTGCACAACCACAGCAGCTCAACTCAAACTGGCCCAACTTGAGCCCCAGTCCTTTTCTCCTATAGGCCAAGTGCACTACACAATTCGGCTTTCTACTCGCTCACTCGTTCTCACAAAACGAGAGACACATAATATTACCAGCATATTATATAGTTTGCTCCCACTTTCTTCTTCCCTATCACATCACATCGGCTCCAATCGCCTCGTATTGCATTACATTACATTGCACTCACTCACTTTCACTCACACCTACAGCTTCATTCACAAATAAGATTACCAGCTCATTACATTCCACTTATCTTAAGTTAAACTTCTCCACTCCTAGCCTGGCAATTGTTCTTTTCTTATATTCAGTGTCTCTCTCTCCAACTTTGTTTTCCCTATTTGTATTCTGCTTGGACAGTCTCAACTGTCCAACAAATTTTATCCCCTTTCCCCACTTCACAATTCCCTTTTCATTTCAACTTTTTTTTTCATGTGAACAACCAAACAAAGTGTGTCTGTTCTCTTCCCGAATATTCCGCATTTCTCATTTAACACTTTCGATTCACTTTTCCTTTTAGTTACATTTGTTCCCAACTCCCAAATGATCCTCTTCCTCTTCACCACACGTTGACAAAAACAACATTTCACCTACTAATCTTCATATTTGATTTCTCAACTCGTCACATACATACTATACTGTTTACACATTCGTCACATCACACATTATCAAATCAAACAGATCCGAATCATGAGCTGACCAATACAGGCAGGACTGAACTGACAATAAAAAAAATAGTACTATCCTCCTATCAGGTGACAACAGAAAGCATACGGTCCCTTTCCGCTCTCCCAGAGTGGGAAAACACTCCATTGTAACAAACATACAAGACAATAATGCCGTAGGCTCTAAGTCTGAATCAATACACGTAGTGACACGAAGAAGCGTACAAAAAAAACTCTGTTGCACAAATAGCTCAAAGACTGACTAAACTCTCAACGTTACATAACTTGTCCAAATGGCAAGAAAAAAGTTTGTCATGTGATGACAAATAAGTGGTACGAAGTACCTAAGAAAAAAAACCGACTATCAAAAGTTTTCCTTCTCTGTGCGGTATAACTAACAACAGTGCTTTCAGAGTCGACACATAATTCTATTTACGTAACTTCGACAATAATAATGAAGTGAGAACCAGCACGTTAGCCATTAGCGGTAATTCAATATGTGAAGAGTTTTACTTAAGGTTGTTTTGAACAAAATTTTCCTACTATACCACTACGACAATAATAACACTGCATCGAATTATATCTCAACGCTACTCCATTCCTTACGTGGAGACAGCAAACCTACCGTGAAGTGCCAAAGGGAAAATTAATCAAATTTTCCCCAGCTCGAATTTCCTGTTTTCAGAAGTAAGTTATCACAGAATCTCATTGTAGCATAGCATACAAAAGTCGTATTAGCGCTGCATTAGCACACGTAGTACGGGAATCCGTAGAAGCATTTTTAATCTTCCTTCATCCATGTGAAATGCAGCCATGCAGTTGAAATGGGTTCGGTATTTAGAAAGCATGGATTTGCAACATGATGACGAATGACTACTAAAATGAATCAATTTGATTCTGAACGAGTGTCCATGAGCAAAGGTTAAGTGAAGGTGAAAATGAAAGCATACCTTGTGAAAACAAAGCCGATGAAAAATCCAATTTAAATTCCTGAGAAAAAAGTAATAAAGCTAGCAAATCCTTATAAAAATATTTGGCTAATCTTTCCATTCACTTGTAGACAATTTTACATAATGGTATAATAGCATTCAACTAATTCAACAGTAGTGCCTTAAAAAGGAAGATATATGGCTACAAAAGAAGCAGACTCAGCAGCACATGGGAAATGGGAACAGAGGAAGGAAGAGGGAATACGGTCAGGTCAAAATCAATAAATCCGTCTCTGCGGTACCCGTACTCTTGAGGTACCGTAAACTACACTAATAGAGACAGTAGATGCCT
>JABASF010003165.1:0-11331 GCA_019776145.1 Harlomillsia oculata
TTGCACGATACTTGTTTTATTTTTCACTGTCACTTCAAGTGAAACAAAGTTGATGTTCAGAAAGTTACTATATATACACATGGAACGTGCACTGCAAGCTATTTTCACTCTGATTTTGATACTAATTCGAGCCTCATCATGAGCACCACCATCATCATCATCATCGTCATACTTGGCATATAAGAGTGATATTTCACAGTTTCATTGAGTAGAGACAGTCGAGCGGATAAGGTAGACATAAATGAGTACCTGTTGGATAGGGCAGACCAAATCCCGCGTAGCCGCTGTAGCCACGTCCTGCCGCATATGCCGCATAAGCTGCAGCTGGGAAACCTGAGGACAACCACAAAAACAATTAAAAACAATTGTGTCAGTCATCACCTGAGTCGTAAGAGATTTGTCTACCAGTAAATAGCTCATTCCTAACTTTGTAAAAAAAATTTTACTGTTACAGCACAAGAGTCGAGGAGACTGACTGCATAGGTAAATTTCTATTAGAATTAAAGTTTTACAGCGCCCAAATTAACCCATTTATGATTCTTAAGGATATATGGGAAAGTATAAATGCATGGAACAAATGAAGGATGAGGCCAATTTAAGGATTCATGAGAACTAAAACATCTACGCCTAAGTAATTAGACTACCTCTAAGTAAGTCATCTGGGTACTAATAAACACTACGAAAATTAATGAGGGGCATCACAGATTCAAACTCAACAAGAGTCCTTATCCACACAGAGATTGCTGACAATGGATAATGAGGATGCGGACCAGGAATGGTCAATCGACAAAGGTTACTATCATAAATTCTTTGTCATGGTGCAAGAAGATCAGGGCTGGTCAAAATGGCCAAGAAAAGAATGAATCAATATTGCATTATTTCGGAATATAATGCATCATGGTCACAATCACAATATTATACGCAACAGTTCACAACTCTTTTCACACAAGATTCAGACCTTTCCTCTCCCTTTCACTTTGAACGTCACTATCTCTGCAAACAACACCAATTCTAAAAAAAATTGTTTTTTTCGGACAGCTCAACCACACAAAAATAGCTGAACACTTGGAATGAAAGTAGGGCATAGGAAAACAATAATTGGAGAAATTACAAGGTTATTAATACATAGTACAGAATAATAACGAAAATTATAAGTTCATATACAATATACATGTGAAAAGAAAGTTTTGAAATGAAAGGTACAATAGTGCTCGTAAAACTTTTGTGGCAGCTTGAGAAAGATCAAAATCAGAGTGAAAATAGCTTGCAGTGCACGTTCCATGTGTATATATAGTAACTTTCTGAACATCAACTTTGTTTCACTTGAAGTGACAGTGAAAAATAAAACAAGTATCGTGCAAAAATATAAATAAAAAACAATGAACATTTACAGTAAACATCGGTTCAAGAACAAAAGGGAACAACATATAGAGGATGAAAAATATCAAAACAATTCCCAGTAAACAGATACGAGACTAAGAAATCCCAATATACCCCAGTCAGCACTCACCGAATAACGGCAAACTGTGATTGATAGTAAATGAGCTATTCTAGGTAATATTAATTAACGAACCACTACAATCTACTTCTACTCATTGTTTTAATTACTGTAACCAACATCATTCAATAGCCGTTGTATACCATCGTTTGTGTCTGCCATTCCAAGGCTAGTAGCAAATACTCTACAAATTATACAACAACGAATTATATAGTCCAAAAGCTCAGCAGCATCAGCGCAGCAGTACCAGCAGCAGTTGATTTCAAAAACGCAGTGTTAAAATTCGTTGTATAGTTGTATTGGTAAGTGAACGACAGGCAATTGCAAAAAGACGAAGTAATACAGTCAAAGCAAAGAATATTGTGAATATAGTACATCAAAGCTCCTTAGAACAGTGTGACGCATAATAGACAGGAATATAATAAGTAACAATGATTACATATGTGTACACGTTGCGCAATACGAGGAAACCTGAGTAACTCCATCAAATATTGATAAGAATAGTGTGGCGGCTCATCAAATCATTATGCATTGGTTGAAATTGAGCAATAGCAGCAGCAAGTAACATCTTATGACAGTATACAACGGATATTCATGATTTTTGAGATCTACATCTAAAAGACGAAACGTGTGGCTAATATTCACATCAGGACAGACCTACTTGTCTACAAACGAAGAAATGTCTCGACTACAGAAACAGACAATTTAAGAAGTTGGACGTTACATGGACACTCTATCGAAGTCAGGAGAGAGGAATAGTAAAAAAAATTGAAATTGAGATGAAGAGAATCAGAAGAAACGATACATTATTTCAAATTTTGTAAAACATTTTAAAGCGAATAGCCATAGCGAAGAAAAAACGTTATAGTATATTTTATGTAAGGCGTGTGTAAAATCAAAAAGCAATAGATAATTTCAAAAAATAAAAAACGAATGTTAATTATGAAGGACAAAAGAGCAATACCTTGCTCCACAATGAGTGGGAAATACACCTGTGACTTGCTTAGACCAAGAGACCAGAAAGTACTTTCAAAAGTCACAAAATTGCATCATTATAATAAATACATTTTGATAAAAGCTAATACAAAAAACTAAATTGAATGAAAAAGAAAGTTATTTTTTGCTTTGCTTCCTGGCGTTGCTGATATTTTTATCACTTTAGTTTTCATCCTTATTTCTGTACCCCACCATCTGAAGAAGAAGGAGGTAGTAGAGAGCAGAGAAAAACCCAAGTCATCCCACAGGGAAATATTGTACAAATTGAAAATTGCTCCTTTAGGAAGAATACAAAACGAATGTAATACTAACACTGACGTGAAGAATGAAAGTATCACATAACGTCGTACGTACGTGTGCCATATCACTTTCAAAGACTTACAACAATTGAGTGTAAAAATAAAACTGACACAAAATGCAACAACGTCCGGTACCAAAAAAGTGAAAAGCACAAACTTGAAATTAGTTTGTATCCATATGTGACGTCAGCGAAGCAAACATAAAAACATTCACGGACTTGTGAAAACCATGAGGGAAACGAAAAACTGTTTACGAAAACAGTGCTTTGCACAGGTTATTCAAAATTATGCAGTAATTGTATAATAATAGTGCATCACAGATCACGAGATCACATAGATCACAAAATTATTGTCATTCAACGTAGAATGTTAAGAATACCCGGAGGAAAGTAAGGATTTCCTATTAGAAACAAAAAGGAATAGGAAATGATTTTGAGCACTCGAGAATTTCTTTCGTCGATTTTTAATAATCGTCGGTCTTGTACTGAGCATGATTATTAGCCACACGGCTCGAAGAGCACTAAATCATTATAACAGTTGACATACCATCAGGCAACGCTCCCAAAGACCACATTAAATCTATAACATTGCGAGCGGCACAAAGAAAGAGACAACAGTCGCAATGATTAATTACATGTTGATTATAAGATACACAAAAACACAAAATCATCGTGAGCAGGTGGAGGAAGGATTTACAGGGCAGTTATCACTAGTATAAGTTAGAGGCTAAGGAAGTTGCAGTTTAACTATTTGATCAGTATTTTTGTTGGTGAACGCAGGAGAACATCTTGTTACAGTATAGTACAAACGGGATTAATGGTTCATTTAATTTGTTTGTAGTTTTTGTTTCGTTGGTTGATCACATTTGGGATTGTTAACTGCAGCTGTTATTACGGAACGTATTAGGAAGTAGTTTCGAGTAGTATTGAGCAAGTTTAATAGTGGTATAAAATGTGTACTAAACGCATTTTGAGGTTTTACGGCGTCTACTACAACTGACACTATGAGTAATACTTAATCATGACGATGAAGACTGACAACTTCGACAGAAATTGCGGAAGGCACGACGGGTGGGTCTATGATACAGGTCCATTTTGGTTTCATCGACGGAGCATCGCGCCGCACGATGCCCAGAGGGACGTTATGGACGGTGTTCAAAATTACTGATGGGACGGTTGGATGATCCGAACCCAAGAGTAAGATTGCTCATTCATTCTCCAGAAAGGAAGGAAATATCTGTGCAAATCTACACACTAGTCAAGTCACTCACAAAAATAGTAATCATGTAATTTTGTATGAAATGTTATTGTGGGTTAGACTCAAAGTCTCACTACGATGCGAGCGAGACGTAGTGAACTATACTATTATGCATCCTCCGGAAGTGAAAGTGCACTGGTGGACAAGACTACAAAAGAGCAAGTTACGCCAAAATCTGGTTGTTATGACCTAAAACGACATTTCACCCATTACTATCACGGCGTTGCTTTCATCTGCTACTACAGTTGGGACTAACTAAAGCAATGCGGTCACACTATGTAACGGCAGGAAAGATGAATGCAAAACCACCAGATAATGGCACAGACATTAGAGCTGGCTCAGTGAAGTATGGTGCAATGCTAACCAGGGAGTGAGTATCTGTGTGTGAGCATATTACGTTCATACATGCTGCGTGGCAAGAGAAATTGTATGAATAGAAGTCGCGAGAAGTTGTTGCCAACAACCTTTTCCTTCTGCACGGAAAATGGGTTCGCTTCCAATGAGGACTAGTCAGCGTCAAATGTCATCGTCCGGTCCAAAGGACAGGAAGAAGGGTAATATGCTACTACTGCTACGACTACGACGGTCCTCCTGCCTGCTTTCTCTTTCTCTTCGAGCATCTTCCCTCTCACTTCTCAACATGTGCATATAAATATGTGCAATCCGTCGCATCACAAACGACAAGAAGATTGAAACTCCGTGGTCCTCGTCCTAGCTGGCAATCAAAAAACTTTGCAGTTCTCACAGACACTGAGTGAGAGTGAGAGAGTGGAAAAGTTGTGAGCCGACTCATTTCACGAGCAAGAAGAGATTCTAGCTTTTCCAGCATCAAACTTATTCAAGACTACTCCAATTCTCATTCTCTTTCTGAGGTATATTTCTACTATTTAGCATACAGTTTAGTTACTCTCTGCAGCTGCTCCTTCAGTCAGCTAGCGCCTTCCTTACACAATATTATACTCATTTCGTGGCGGCGGCGGCGCTACTTAACTTATTATAACTTTTTTGAATAATATACCTATGCCTATCCTCCCTCCAACTACATATTAGTCATTTCCATACAAGTTCGTAGTACTATATAATATGTAGTCCAAAGTAACACGTAGTCGTCGTGCCAAACTACCTCGACTCGAGTGAGATACCCAATCTTTCTCAGTAATGGGATTCTTATTGGTTTCGGGATTCGTCGCGTATTGTCATTTCCGCGTAAAAAATTTCATTATGTACAACAAATCAGTGTGCCCAAGTTTGGATGAATTCAATCCTTCGTTTAGCCCAAACTCCGCAAAATTAACTTTGAATACATACATGTATTATATACACCTAATATGAGTAACATTAATAGTACTAATATAACTTTCTTCCTATTTCAAATCAGGTTCAATTTTTTCAATTCCCCAGTTTACAAGTATGGCACATTGCAATTTGTCCAAAGCCATGCATTTTCCCAAATGCGCTGCGTATTGTAACGGTCGCCTAAGCTTTGCATGCTCATTGCTCACATTCATAACATAACATGTACATATATAACATAAGATTAAGAACATTGTGTGGTATACAGGAGTACAGTAATACCTGAACATGACGACATATATACAAGGGATAAAAATGAAGAAAGTAGGACAAAAAAGTGGTGAAAATAAGATACTGAAGGGATAACTATGTTAAAACTACGAAATAGAAACGAAATTGATGTCTTTGTGACCTACGAGATGAGAAAAGGGACGGACGCACTAGAGAAACTTCGTAGAGATAGCTAGATGCTACTAGTATTATCGTAGTACAGTACCAGATCTGCTCGATTTTATTATTGAAAAAGCTGCTGGAGGGAAGTGGTATGGTTTCAAAGGTGGGATATTTGGCACGGGAACCTCCCGAGTGTCCTGAGCTCAACATCTTGGGGCAAAAAGGCTGCGTGCAAAAGTAGGAGTGAAAAAACCTGAGTCGACATTGACGCAAGGGAAGAAAAACCAAATGATTACGAAATCGAAAACAGATAAGAGAAGAGAATAGAACACTTTTAGTGATACGAATAGTTGATAACCGGAATGGGAGACAGACACGTCTCTCGCGACTTCTTTTGATTTGACGATAAGAAACCAATGTTTGGACAGCAGCACTCACTCCTGAGTCAAGCAATGCCTTAGCATTTCGCCCTATGTCTAACGGCCTGTCAAAAATTTTGCAAACTGGTCCATCTCTGGAACAGAGCAAAACTCCTGTGACTATAGTTGCAGTCGTTAGTCATCTAGCAATGTATATGATCTATGAAGAAATAGTATGTTTTTTGCAATTCTCAGCCAATGGACGTACAAGAAAGCAACCAGCCATTCGACAACGAGATAAAAGAGCAAATTCTACACACTACGTCTCGTATGAATCGAAATGGGAAGGCATGGAGGAGACACGCGATTCAAGTGAAGATTGCCGATTAAGTTTATTGATTCAGTCTATACAACACGACACTAGCTACGATCAGATCCAGAGTTCCTCTACGAGTACGAGCACAACTTTGTACTAGCCTTCTACAAAAAGTTTATCTCAACAGTTCAGCTAAAATTAATAATAGTAGAAGGTATAGAACTTCATATAAGACAGCTGTCAACAACAACCCACTACATCAACATTATCCACAGGCAGGTTCGTGTGTTTATCATCAGTGTTTGTAGTATTAAATTATCCAAGACGTTGTACTGCCTAATCACAAATACTAATGCATTACAGCGTACACCGCCGACACTGAGTCAAGTCGGTTTTCGTTATTACTTCAGCTAAAGTTACAACTTATTGTTTAGTACACAGAATTCGTCATTTTTCGACTCCGAACTCTACAACAACAATAAGAAAACATAGCAACTATCAAAAATAACTAAACAACTAAAACTCTACGTTTGTCCAAAATTAATCATTACTAACTAAAAGTAGTAATAAATAACCACGAACCAAAAACCTCTACGATTTCCATTTGTCCGCTCTAAAATAATAGTAAGTAATAATAAACTATTATTTAAGTTAAGTATCATCGTATCATAAGACTGCAGTTTGCTGTTATTTCTCTAACTTTCTTTCTGTCCTTTTACTTTCTCCAAAAAAAAACAAATGATAGATAGCATACGGTGGTGATTTTTCGCTCTTTGTCTTTCTTTCTTTCTTCCTGTCGTTTGGGTTTATCTTTATCACTGCACTGGTTATTAAATCAATGCTCACTTCAGCTTCAATGCTTCCAAAAAAATCAAAATTAATTTAATGACTACTCGTGGAAAACAAAAGTGAAACGTTATTTATATAATAGTATACAAGGGGCATTCCTGTGACAAAGCATGACACGTCAGAAAAAAAGGGTTTTAGTTAGCCAAAATAATGACGTCTAATCACAACGGACAAGGAAGAAACATCAAACTGAAAGAGAAAAAGTCGAAAATGACGAACCCACAACCAACCTGGGAATACGTATTAAGGTTTTTTGTTCAAGCGAAAGAATACTATTAAAGAGACTCCACAAATTAAAAGTGTACGAATCAACCACTTATTCAAAAACTGCTTTGCATGTAAATATAAGCTAAGACACACTAATACGATCATCTTTCGTACGTAACATCCACAAATACGTACGTTAGTCAATATATAGATTGAGGTTTTTGGTGAGACAATGTAAATTTGTAGGACAGAGTAAGGAGTAAATAGTAAAGAATGTAAACTAACAATACGCTCCACGAAAATTCCCAAGATTGCCTACAACAATTCACATTATTATAACTAGAAAGAATGCTTTTTTAAAAACTGTTCTAATACTTTTTAGTAACCACTAACTCAATTGCGTATACTAGGGAATGTGCATTGCACAATTGAAACCATAATTTACTTTCGTCGCAATTTTATGGGCAACTAAACGACTTCCTACAAATTCGACAACAAGGATCGGTTCAAAATATTGTTATATTAATTACTACTTAATACTTGATTCGGAGATTCTGTCCTAGTCGGTAAACCTCAAAAACCCGTTAGTAATCATAATCATTAACTGTTCCTTTCCTATATCCTGCTCATATCCCAATACCAATGTAGTTCAGATTAAAATCCCAATACAATCTACAACTACAACTACTGCACGGACCGGCATTCGACATCACCATCAGGTTACACTTTGAAGGCTTATGGCGAAGCAAACGTTCAAGATTATTATGAAAGTTTGAGAATGAGAGTCTAATACGTATAACTTGATTTGATACTTAATGTGCTAATAATGTGAATTACTGTCACTCCACTCGAAAAGTTTAATAGCGACATGATTTCCTTGAAAAAGTCCTTACATTCCTTTGCATTGCATTGCGTTTCATCGCATTGCATTGGAGTAATGAACTGAAATGATAACGTTACATTACGTAGCACTGCTTCGTTAAATGCGGCATAATCAACGACCGAGCCATGAATAAAGAATATGATGGGAAAAGTACAATGATTTAGTATGAAGTGACATCCTCAGCCCCCCAAATACAACATGTCAATGCTTAGCCACCTGCTCTACTTAATATTAGTACAGTATAACCTTTAGTTATCATCATCCCTAATTATTAGCTAATCTTATGTAAGTAGTACTCTATCCCGAAACATGAATGTCTCTATCACTTCTATCACCTGCTATGTAAACATTCTTATTGCTCCTGACAGCTACGCTGCGTCAACAAGTCAACTTGTCTTTTTTTGCAAAATTCGTACGCCATGTATGCTTGGAATTATTCCGTCACCACAGAGATTTGCTTTCACCGCAATATTATTCATTTAATCAATTTTTTGATGTTAAACAATGGATGAATGAAGGACCGTTAGGCTTTTTTTGATTCTAAAGCTCACTTCACTAGTTGACGCCAACGTCAAATTGAACTATTAGTATCAAAGACTCTGCTATAAGTCGTACTGACAAGGAAGACGTAAAACTGACATTTTAGAGCTAACTGACAGCACGTTGACTAGGATGTAACTAGCATTATAACTATATGACATAGTAACACCCCTGTGTGTGGGATTGCTACTTTGCTACGCAATACAAACTGTAATTGAATTGGACGTGCTTCCAGAAACTGGTCTCACCTATATGTAAATGAAGTCTTAAAGAACAACTGGTTCCATTGAAGCTCTTCCGATTTAAATGAGCTGCTTGGATTTTCCTACTGCTAAGAATTCAGTTTTTAAAAATTATTCGTTGTCTTTGTTACTTTCTCCTTAGCTAACGCTACCGGAAATGAGGTCACAATTCATAATACTCTAATACGTACAAGATTAATTCAATTTCCATCTTTCAGCCGTTGGCCATTCCATTAATCAAAGATTTTTGGCTGTAGTTGGACACCACCCCAATTTAAGTAAGTAAAAGTAGGTGTTTCCTCGCATCCTGATAACAGACATATTGATTTATAGTACTGCATCTAAACATCGGTTTATTACCGATTTGTTCTGCTCGAATAAAGATTACTTTCACAAAATGAATACAAAATACTTGCGTGAATACACTAGGACGACTTTTACTCAACAATTCCTATTATACTCTTAGTCCTAGGTCCTAGTAGTATCTTATATAGTATTAATAAGTAGCACGTAGTAAGTCCTAGTTATATGATAATTCAATACTTCTCTTTCTCTTTTCTAGTGATCTGTGGCTACAGAAAACCAGTACCAAAATACTAGCAGAAGGTCCCCCTCCCACAACCATAGTCTTTTCATGTCTTTTATCGATTGAACATTGATCTTTGCCCCTTCATTTGACATACGAATGATGCATCAAAGTAATACGAAATGCTCACAGTATATATCATCCGGGATTATTGACTGCTGTTTGTCTGTTGGCATGTTTTGACGAATCTTACGAGACTTCCCTCACTATATTTCTAATATTTCTGTTCCGAAAAGTATTACATTTAGTACAAAAGTCGTTCCTTTGGCTCTAATGCAAAGTTAAAATTCAAGCTTTCGTGTTTTTGGCACGGTTTTTGGACAACCATCATCCTCGATATAGTACGACCGTACTGCTAATTATTTAAAATATGCGATAAAATCCATACAGTAACACTGTTACGTAATGTTCGCAAATCTACTGTTAAGAAAGCTTAAATCAAGGCTACATTCTAATTAAAACTGATCCTTTTCAATCACATTATATGCCTTTGGACTACTGGGTATTTGCCCATTTCCTACATTTAGAAAAGTGTCTCGAATAATCAACTTCCGTATAACTTGCATGGTATGGTTGAGTTATACAGAAGAAAACCCGTCAACATGTTAAATCATTATTGAAATGTAGCTCTCTGCTTGTTTCTTGTGTGGTAATTCACTTATGCCGTTATTTGATCTGTCACTGAATGTAATATGTAAGCTGTTCACTCCTGAATGCGATTTTCACGACCGACTCTCAGGAGAGACTGGAACGGGCTAGCATATCCCCGAACAAGCCTGGGGTAACTTGAAACTATAATTCATCCAGCTCGTCATCATTGTGCTGTGTACTATTATATCAATACGCTACTATAAATTCCTTTTTGTAATTCATATAAATCTAACGACTATACGATGAGCTCTACAGGAAATATGATATCGTCAATTCGATATGTAAAACTTGAATCTAGTTTTATCAATCTTCTAAAAAACTAAATCTCTATGATTTTTGTTTTCCTCTATAAATGTATCAATATAAAATACAGTCCAGTCGTAATTACTCTGACAATTATAGCACGGCAAACAAAGCTGATGAGATTGATTCTCCTGCACTTCGATAACGTCATTATCACAAGATGGGAAGTTGCAATGACTGGATATTTTACATTTATAAATAGGCCGCAGAAGGACTTGGCAACTTGGCGTCCATTAACAATTAAATGCTGAAGACAATTTGTTACACTAACTAAAGCTATTGCGACGGATACGTTCAACGGTTGTTTGTTTACCAACGTTACTAAAAGTATATTAACATCTACTGTTCCTGAAGGTACGACACTATCCTACGCAAATCTATCATCATAAGTCACAGTTTAGTATTGCTTTCATTAGTTGACTAGAATGCTAGCACTGTTTTGGATGGATAATTAAGGTGAGAAAGATTTGACTTTTGAAGTAATGCAATGTCATAAAATGAGAAATGGATAACAAACAGGAAAATTCAGGAACTAACTTAATATGTGGTATACGTTCCTTGTATCCTCACCTCACCCTCGCCCATTGAATTTGTCCTACTTTGCCCCTGACTCTGACTGAAAATGTTTCGTTTTTTTTTCATTGACAAGAAATCCAGTC
>JABASF010003166.1:0-11324 GCA_019776145.1 Harlomillsia oculata
CCCCTTACAAATGGCCGGGGATGTTATCTTCAACAATATTGGAGAAACAAAGTTTATTCATTTAAGTCAACTTCCTGCAGATCGTCCTTCTGTTTCTTTAATTATCGATGTTCTTAAAGAGTCAAACTCTAAAAAATGAAATTAACTGATTAACTCCTAACAGATTAGTTCATTTTCACACGATGCATGCTGAAACGTATGGAAGAAAGTAGGGAAACCTAAATAGGAGCTGCTTTCTGGATTAAAGTGTTTCATCATCATGATTATGAAAATTATGATCATCATTGCTTGAATGTCGACAATGAACGTAATAAACGATAATAAGGTTCATGAATAAGGTCCACCGTCCACATGTCTATTTACTCCATAAAAAGAATGTCAAACGGAAAAAAACGAGAAACGACCAAGACATAACGACAACGACTAACGAGAACGACGAGATGACAATTACAAACAGCAGGTATTGCACATTTTGCACATCTTAGTAATCTCATTGTTAAATACAGCGTAGAATCAAAGCGGCTGGGAAGCAAAAATCTGCCACGGCAGCAAATTATGCCAAAGTCGTAATTTGAGGTTGTGTTTTGTATCTGCTAAAATTAGACGGATGTGTTTTGTTTGTCCGGAGATAATGTTCCGGGAGTGCCATGAGACAGACTAAATGGCTTATAGGTTTTGGTGAGGTGTAGTTTATTTTTATTAAAATGAGTGATGTGCCCGGGATTTCGGACGCGGAGAGAGGCGCCGGATTGTTTAATCTCCGAGCTGTCACATTCCTTATCCTTTGGTACATCTTTTCCGGATTCACTTTGTTCCTTAATAAATACATCATGACGACCTTGCACGGTGACCCCACGCTTTTGGGCACTTGTCAAATGCTCATGACCCTTTCATTTGGCTTCATTCAAATGCATTTTCCATGCGGAATGTACCGCAAAGTTCGGAGATTGTCCAGACCGCCTGGATTTTTTAAACATATGATCCTTGTAGGGACAATGAGGTAAATGGATTCATGTGTTCATGTCTAATGTCACACTTTCAGTTGATTGCTTATCTACTTATCTTATTCAAAAAATTGTACATTTGTTTGTTTCAGGTTTACCACAGTAGTGTTAGGTTTAGTAGCTCTAAATTACGTAGCTGTGAGCTTCACTGAAACAATCAAGTCCTCAGCTCCATTGTTCACGGTGATGATCTCGAGGGCCTTGTTGGACGAAAGAACAGGGTTTTGGGTCAATTTATCCCTTGTTCCGGTCATGAGCGGACTTGCACTCTGCTCATGGAACGAATTATCTTTTGACATCCGTGGATTTGCTGCTGCACTTGCCACGAATTTTACTGAGTGGTACATTTTGTACAATCAAAAAGCTCACAATTGTATCCTCATCTTGTATTGTTGAGAATCCTTGTTAATTTCATGTATTGTCGTTTTCAGCCTTCAAAACGTATATTCAAAAATGCTCATTAGTGGCGAACGTTATCGATACACGTAATGAATGAATTCCCAATCTCTTCATGTTGTATTATGCTTTCACAACTTTCACTTTTCATCAATATTTTATTCTTGTCTGTTTGTGTTGTAGGCCGGCAGAGCTTCAATTTTATACGTCCATGTCATCCATGCTCGTTCAAATCCCAGTGTCAATTTTACTAGTAGACTTTAGTGGAATTCGAGAGAATCCTTGGACTCTTCTCGCATTTCTACTTAACGGAATCTTCTTCCATTTTCAAAGCATTTCGGCCTATGTTCTTATGGACTACATTTCACCTGTTACTCACAGGTAATTTTATTCCCTATCTAAGTGCTTCATTTAACGCAAGCATTATTAGAAAAGACATTAGCATTAATCCAGATTTGTTTGATAACAGCGTGGCAAACACGGCAAAGCGTGCCTTCCTGATTTGGCTATCTGTGATGCTCTTTGGAAATGAAGTGACCATGCTCAGCGGCCTGGGCACTATAATAGTCATCCTAGGAGTCCTTTTATACAATAAAGCCAGAGATTTTGACCTTCTGAAACAGCAGAAAACAGTTGTCATACACTTTGAGCCTAAGTTTTACGAAAAAATTGTCGAAAACTTGTAAAACATTCCGTTCATGGTTTATTGTTCATTGTTCTGCCGAATTTTAGGTTCTAGCTTTCTAACCCAATTAGCATTTAATTAGTAGAATCATAAAAGTTTCGGGTGCTAGGCGCTATATTGCTATTGTTTCAAATTCGAACATATAATGTGATTGTGCTATTTGGTTGTGGGTATTTTATTGTTCAAGATGATAATCGTTGACGAATATACGTAACCGTTTTGCATTTTGGTGCAGTATTGAAGTCAAAAAAGTCAGATTTTTTGTGATATCTCGTAAGTTTTGTTTTGCAACTACTATTACCCATTGTACTACATATATTACGACGAATGGACGAATACCTGATTACTATTGATTTTATTATTTGTACTGTTTAAATCGTTATTATTAGTTTGAATTGTTTAAGCATTCAAACTCAAAAAGAACTTATAATTCTTTTATAATGTAATTCAATGATATAAGTTATGCATTTACACGAGAGTACGTAAATTATGAAAAAATAATGATTTTAACTTGTAATTTAACGAATATTTGAAAAGAAATAAAAGATTTTATTATACATACATTTATGTATGAAGAACTTTGTTATTATTAAAGTCATTCAGATGCACACAGAAAGCCCGACTCTTAAACAGTTCAAATGTAAAAATTCACAGTTTCTTCAAAGGTCTTCACCGGAGGTGGAGCATTCTCCTTCCGAAGACAAAGATTCTTGTTTTACATCGTCCATTAATTTGCCACTTTCAATATCTTTCGGTGCGTTCTTATCTTGTTTTTCGTTCGTAGCAAACAGGTTGAGATCAAGAAAATCTTGAGTGCTTAATTGAACAACAGTACTCTGCCATTGGAATACTTCCTTCACAGCTTCACGAGCAAGATGACTCGTGACCTTTAGAAATTTTGATTTCACACGTCCACGTACGTTATGGTACAAAATGTGGTCAGCATTGCTCAAAACATAGGAAACAACGCACCCGTCACTCTGCTCACGGAAACAAGCAAGGGAATTAACAAATTAACGATACGTTCACACTTTCTGGTAATCCCATAAACTTTAAAAAATCAACCTTTTTAATCTGTTCTTGATTTGGGTCAATTGTAATACTCCCATTAGAAGCTACAAGAAATGTAACAGCGGCCACCATGTGACGAAGGGAAACTCCAGCAAGGAGTAAGGCCGTGCTTGCGGCATTTATACACGTTGAGAACATCTATACAGCAAATGAATTGATAATTTAATTGCTGGTTTGGTGTTGACATTGGTGAATCCGTCTGTGAAATGTTGTAAAATGAAATCACTTACACAGCCATCATTGTCCAATTCCTGTAATACGATATTGAATCCACACCCCATGTCGTCGTCCAAATGTATGGTCGCTTCAAAAATGCCCGTGATGACGTTTTCTATAGCTCGTTCCGTGTTCGTATTATCTACATGAAAGTGGGATTAATTAAAAAACGCCAATTTCATGAATGAAGAAGATAATGAAGAGTGAACCAAACCTGTAATCTGAGACAATTGAGCGACTCCGGTGACTTTTGGACGAAAAAGGACGTCAACTGCAGCACGGTGTGGTAATTCTTTCGCAAGTCTAATGTCTGATGGGCCGTAGACAGCACAGAGTACAGAAGTACGTCCTGAAATCAATGTTATAATAACACGAAACACAATGACAATACTGCTGTGACATTAGTGACATTCGAAGAGGGAACCAACCAACAACCAACCTTGACTCAAACGAACACATCCGTGTGGGTTGTACAAAAAGCCTGTTTTGCATTTTATTGGACGAACCTAAAAACACAGTCACTTATATATTCCATTGCCAGTTAATCATCAAGAAAAGCAATTTATTCATTAAAAATAGTTTATAGTTACCATTTTAAATTCCTGGTCCACTTCTAAATCAGCATTAGTGTCAACTGGTTCTGGCAATAGGAACGAGAACAAATCCGAATTGACACTAGGTTCGAGTACTTCGTTCTCTTCTACGTCCATGTCTCCATTGTCCGCCATGACTTGTCAGAAAATGTCAATGTCACCAAAAACTGAATTTAATAAATAACTATTAAAATTATTTTCCCAAAAAATTGTTTGCACCGACCTGCTTTCTTTCTGTGCACGTGATGGAAAACCCAAAGCCGCTTTCCCTATTGAACGTGCGAGGTTTTTCTCAGACGTGCGCATGACTCATTTTAGCATAGAGACCGACTGCGACTGGAGTTGTTGAATGAATCTGGGCGGTGTTTAATTTCGCTGAGGTTCCTTAACTAATTTGGGTTCATTAGGTTTGTTTGTAATCTCTTCTAAATTAGTCTAATACTTACTTCAGGGTCAGGACACCCTGTACTTGCACTATTTCTTGATATTCAATTCGAAAAATTGCAAGTGAAAAAGTGAACTGACAGTATTTGAATGGTAACAGCTGACGAGATTTGTACGTGTGAGTTATTTATAAATCTGGTGACACTTGTCACTTTCACTTTCAAGAGTAATTGAACAAATACGTGTTTTTCGAAAGTGTGCTATCTATATCGTAATGGTAAGACCAATTTTTTAATACATTGGGTCCTACATTATGTGAATGTTGTAGTACGTTTCAAAAATTACATTGAATTTGGATTTTTAGATGAATATGGACACTGTAATGAATAAATTACGAAGCACAGTGAGCACTGTGACGTCGACTGTGTCGCAACTGTCGGACTATCTACCCGGGAATCCAGTAACTCGAGAATATGATATTAGTCAGCATATCGCAAGTGGAGGACCGGGTTTGTTGTGGAAGATATATTCGGGAACGAAGAAAAGCACTAAAGAACCAGCTGCTGTGTTTATTTTTGAGAAGAAGCAGTTAGACCGATGGTCACGAAAGGATCGTGACACCATGATAGAAACTCTGAAGAAAGGAGTGTCACAGTTGACACGACTAAGACATCCGAGGGTACTAACCGTGAGATACCCGCTTGAAGAATCTCGGTAATGATTAGTACTGAAAGTGGGAATGGACCTTTTTATCACAAGTCAGTCAACGTATTTGATTTGGATTTGTTTGATGTTTTTCCAGTGATAGCTTAGCTTTTGCCACGGAACCGGTCTTCGCTAGTCTCGCAAACGTGCTGGGTTGTCACGAAAATATGCCGCAACCCATTCCCAGTACCGTTCGAAGTTATCAGCTTTTGGAATTGGAAATTAAATATGGATTATTACAGCTGTGTGAAGGTGTCACATTTTTGCACCAAGACGCCAAGATGCTTCATGGAAATCTGTGTCCCGAATCCATCATCATCAATGATCAGAATTGTTGGAAGCTTTTCGGCTTTGATTTTGCTCTTCCTGGAACAATCAACGGAGTTGATGTCCATTGGACATGCATGGAATACGACTCTGAAGCTAATCCAATTTCTCAACCACATTTGGATTATAGAGCTCCGGAATACACAACAGCTTTATCTTGTTCTCCAGCAAGTGATTTGTTCTCACTTGGCATGTTGACTTACGTTTCGTTCAATGAAGGGAAGCCGCTTTTTATTTCCGGTGGAAATTGGCATTCACATCGTCAAAATCTTGTTAATGTAAGTTTACGTGCTTGATTATTTCCTGTTATTATTAGATGGATCGTGATTTCATGATCGTTACATGTTTTGTCATTGCAGTATAATAGCTTGTCGGAATCGAAACTTTTATGCATTCCAACTGACATGCGTCATTTTGAACGCAGACTTCTTAGATTTACCCCAAAAGACCGTCCGGATGTACACGAATTTACAAAGGTAAGGGCATTTTTGTGTGGAACCATACCAATACCACACGTTTTTGATGATTGGTTTATAATAATCGGATGTATGCTTCACTTTGCAGTTAGAATACTTGCACGATGAAGGTGTCAAAACTCTTGCGTATCTCGATTCATTATTTCAAAGAGACAACCTTCAGAAAAGTAAATTTTATAAAGGTTTGCCAGATGTTTTACCGTCACTTCCACACAGAGTTCGTCTTCATAGGTGAAACATGAAACGATGAAACGTTATTTTATTATCATAAATGAGTATATTAATTGCCTCACTGTAACTGTAACCCAATTCTTTGAAAATAATAGAGTGGTGCCGTGTATCGCCAATGATTTCTGCAATCCGACGATGGTTCCTTTTGTGTTACCAAACGTGCTGAAAATAGCTGAAACATCATCTAACGATGAATACGTTGCTCATGTTCTCCCACACTTACTTCCAGTTATGAAATATCGAGAGCCCGTTCAAGTGAATTAACGATTTATATTATATTTATTATTAGGTTTTGAATTTTGATAGATATGTTCTCTGGCGATTGGCGATAATATTAACGAACAGGAATGTTGGTTGTTGGTGATTGCAGATATTGTTTATCTTCATGAAGTACATGGAATTATTGTTACAAAAAACCCCACCGGATGTAACAAAATCAGACGTCCTACCTTTGATTTATGGTTCACTCGAATCTGATTCGCCGCAAGTTCAGGAATTATGTTTGGCTATCATTCCGTCATTTGCTGGACTTTTAGATTACAATGCAATGAAAAATGCACTAATGCCTAGAATTCGAAAGCTTTGTATTTCAACTTCAAGTCTTTCAGTAAGTTCATGAAGTATCCTGAACTTTATAATTAATAATAAAGTATTATGCCGTGTAATTTTATTGACTTTTCTGTAGGTTCGTGTGAATTGTTTGGTATGTCTGGGAAAACTGTTAGAAAATCTCGACAAGTGGCTTGTCATGGATTTCGTACTTCCATTTTTGACAGAAATACCATCACGTGAGCCCGCTGTGATTATGGGAATAATAGGTGAGTCTTGCAAAATATGAATGCGTTTGCTACCTTCAAAACTTTGAGTTACTTACAATGCATCCTTGTCTACAGGTATATATAGATTAGCAGTTACACACAAAAAGCTCGGAGTGACAAAAGAAGTGATCGCCACAAAAATGTTGCCATTCATTTTTCCATTGTGCATTGAAAATGGATTGTCCACCCAACAGTTTTCCACGATTCTGAACTTCGTGTATGAACTGATCAAAATTATTGAAACTGAGCAGAAGGCGAAATTAGAAGAGGTCGACGCGATCACAAGAGAACGTCAACAAATGTAAGACTAATACGGAATATTTCAAATTTTAAACTCAATTGCATTTTGAATAACTTGTCGACTTTCTTTTGTGTTTATAGAAAAGCTGAAATGAACAATCACCCTGAATATGACAGTAAATTGGACAACATGTTTGATGGAATGTCTATGTCAATGCCATCGAAATCACCTTCGCATAGTCAAAGCATGTCAACCTTCCCTTCTGCAATATCAGGAGGTGGTGATGTGAAGTTGTCTCCAGTGAAAGCAAATAACGCAATGATACCTCCGAAACCTGCTCAGCAATCAAAAACGAATCACGCCCCGAAAGATTTGACGGCAACGTTAATGGAATCGCAATTTAAACAAATATCCCTACCATCGTCTGCTTCAATGCCCTCAATTAATCCAAATCCTTATTCAAATCTTAGTTCCAATTCCAGCAATACATTTATGTCTCCAATGCAAAACAATGGAATGTCTCCTGCACCAATGTTTAACAATCCAGCAATTCAACCAATGACGTCCAATTTTTATGGTTCGCAACAAATGACTACGCCTTTTGGTTCTGGAATGGCAATGGGAGGAGCCCCCCAATCAATGCCATTCAACCAAAATCCAATGATGGGGTCCGCGGCCGGACCAAGGCCAGTTATGGGAATGGGCATGGGTTCAGCTTCAATGCAAATGAATCCTGGACCAAATATAATGCAAGCGCAACTGCAACCGAAACGAAACACAAATAATGCAGGAAATAACATGCCCGGGTTGTCCAAAAAGGACATTGACGATTTCTTAAGTTAGCGCTCAGCAAGTGATGCACTTTATTTTCAATTGTGACTATGTGACCAACCTATACACTCCTTCAGACTGAGTTGTGCCCGTATTATCTTTTCATTGTGCCTTCATGTGTTTGTAGTCAACAAGTTTGTTTGTGTGCTGTGCTGTTGCTGTCTTTTGGGTGCTACCAAATGAGCTTTCTTCATATATGAGATATCCGTTTTCTCTGTAACCTCAATTTAGTGAGTTTTAACGTTTTAAGGTCTGATTATTGTCAGGTTTTGTCAGTAATAATAAAATCGTGCGGAAAATGATTAATCATTTAATCATTGTCAGTCTTTATGAAAGATTCTTATTTGTGTTGCCATTGCGTTTGGAATTGCTGCTACGTATTCCTCGAGAGTAGCTACTGGTCTTTCACTAACTGTCGCATGATTGTACCAAATCCATTGTCCGTTCACGACATGGACATTGAATGGACGGCGATCGAAAGGATATCCCATAGGTTTTGCATCCGGGTATTTCCTTTCACTTGTACCACATTGGATATGTGGAGAATAGCATCTTTTTGCCCCGTCTTCACTTTTGACTTCATCGTCCTCAAACACCGCATCTTCTTCACCATTAGTCACCATCACGAAAAGATCATAAAGTCCTCCATTAGTTTGACCTTTGGGCAACAACAAATGATGAGGCCATCCGCAACCACAAAGAGGATCCGAAGGTACTCGCTGCGACAAATCTTTCTCCAACTCATCCAGTGTTTTCAACCAAGGAACAGTCAATGCAGAATCTGTGGACTTCCGGTGGATTTTATTCATTCCAGGGTTTAAAGTCGTCACAAATGAGTCCAATGGGAAGAACAACGTTCTTTGATCTTCGAACGGAAGTCGTACAAGTTTGTTAGGATCAGCATACCGAGGTGCGAGGAAAATACGGACCGTGGATTTAGTGTCGGTTTCACGTTGGTTTTCCTATTTTAAAGTATCATTTAATTAAGCTGAAGAACAACAAGAAACAGTTAGTTGTGATTTGTGATACCGAATATTACTGTGAACGTGAAGCACTATTTTGCACTTACGACATGTAAATCATAAACGAACTCGTCATGGTCCAAATGTTTCGTGCATACAGCAAGTGGACAGGAAAAATTTGCCCAAATGTCCAATGCCCTTGACAAATCCAGACGTCTAGTGTTCCAAAATGTATGCAAGTGGTTTGGAACTTCGCTTCGCTGAGAAATAACCTGAAGGTTATGAATTCTTACTCCGTCGAATCTGAGCTGCAATTTGCTATCCTGAAAGGGGCAATGTGAGATCAAATTGTCCAACAAAATCAATTATACAGTAACGAAAATTAAAGTGCGTGATGACGATGACACTTACTCCTTCTAAAGGATAGGGATCCAGTTTCTTCTTGTAGGCCAAGAAAATGTCATTGATATGAGCATGCCAACGGTAAAAGACAGTATCCCGCATAGCTGTGGCGACATCAGCCATAACTCCAGGATCCGTCTGGAAAATGGGATGACCTGCCCAGGCTATGAGAACGTGACCGTGGTTATGAAACCCAGGGAATCCGTAGTATCTTTGATTGATTGATGCATTCGCAGATTCAATCATTTCAGACAACACGTCAGTTTTATCTTCTGGTCCTAGCATTACTCGACTTCCGTTCGTTGCCAGAGCCCATCCGTTGTTCACTGCTTCCAAGGATCGGTTACGCCAAGTAAGCATGTCGTTTAGGAACAAATTGTAGACAAAAGCTTGGTCGCCCTTCAAAATCAGAATTAAAAGTTATTATAATTTCATTTTAGGTATTCTAGACTTTCAAGGACTATCTAGAGTTATATCTTATATATGTGCAGTGAATTAGAGGTTTTGGTTATTGTATTGTATAGTATACTTGCGCATCTTGGATTCTAGTGAATGGATTCCGGTCGGCCCATGGTCTTCCCGAATTCGTATCGTTCAAGAATGAATGGTACCCTTCGTCCAAAACAGTGTCGTTTTGAAGGTAAAGAGGAACAAGGGTTGGGAGATGATTTGAAATGCGTTCGGCTGCGTATCTGAAATGATTCAATTGCAATGTAATTGAAATGTTAAATGGGACATGAATGTGGAGGTGGGATGATTTGATTACCTTGCCAAAATATTGTAATGTAGGTAATAAAACAATTCTCCTCTTCTATCCGCACGTCTTCCAATGTTTCTATTGAATGGGTAGGCTGCGTGCCACAACCAATGATGTCCATTCAACATGAGATCTTCTCGGAAGTACCAGAGCTTATCTTCCAGACCATTTCCTCTGGCGAGTTTCTCATCCAGAGTCACACATTTGTCCGGGTTGAAATCTGGTTGTTGTTTGCATGCTTCTTTAATGACAGGCGCAGGAACAAAAGAAGAAGGGAACAATTCTGCAGGTGGGGCAGGTTGAAACACCGTCAAATCTTCTCGAGCAAAGATTGCACGTGTGAGAGCCGTGTACCAAACTTTCGGATTTACTGTCGACCGAATGTCTTTTGCCACTGTGAAAATATCGGACGCGTTGTCTCGCCTTTTCAAAAATCGGGAGACAATTTTCACAGCTTCACGATGTTTCGGGTTGAAACTGTAGTAAAAAGCATTTCGTGGGCAGTTGCTAATCACTTTTGTTAGGTTGAGTCCTTGTTCCAAGTACTTTTCGAGGACACCATCGTCACCCTCAATTTCGTTACCAGGATTATCTGGTCCGAACAAATCGATGTATTCTTTATGGCGTTCCATTTCGGGATCCATGTCGGTGTACATTTCTGTAGTCGCTTCTGCTTGGGACCATTTCACTACTAAACCAATTAAAATGAGCACAAGTGTGAAACTACACAGATTTTTGAAATCCATGTTGCCTTCTAATTAATAATTTAATTATGGCTCATCCGAACAACAACAGTTTGCTCATTCCTAGTGGCCACCAGAAACGAACTGAAAACGACAAAACAACTTAAACAGATTCTTTGTGGATGAAACTCATCATTTGGCATTAAGTCAGTATTGAAACAATGAACGCGATGAATTATGTTGCTAATACCAGAAGTTAACTCAGGTGTGACGTTAAAATTCTGAAAAGGACGGTTTACGTTACGAGATTCAGCATCAACGAGCATTGTTAGCAGTAATTCTTATGGTCAATATTAGCGTTGTCGCTCCCTTCATAGCCAATAGACAAGGCAGCCACTAGCCAACTACGTCAACAACTAAGGAACGCCCTTTGCCTAACGTTTATTGCTAATTTTTTTTTAATTCTTCAACAACTTGTTAGCTTTTGCGAAAAACAATGCGTTTTATAAGATCGGAAATGTTTGTTAGAGGTAGAAATGATT
>JABASF010003167.1:0-11322 GCA_019776145.1 Harlomillsia oculata
TACCTTTGTAATGTGTATCGGCAGACATTTGTGTCGAAACATGCTGAACTTGAAGGAGAAGCTTGACTCTTTCAATTGGGGCCATGACTGTTTTCGAAATGGCAGCTGCAGTTCCTCCAACGATGAAATCTTGAAAGAAGGCCGTAGGGTTGAAATTCTTGATGACTTCGGCCATAGCGGCGCTTTCTGTGCTGCCTCCCTTCGACATTTTAATAACTAATTGCTAAACAGGCTGCTTATTAACGACAATTTCGACTCTTCGTCCGTTTTATTAGGCAGTCAGATAGATTATTATATTAGAAACTGATAATCTTGTACCGGACTACTGTGTGCGGATTGCGAATTTCATTTCAAAGTATCATGGAATCATGGTCATGGACCCTTATGAACTTGTTTATTCCTGCCTTATTGCCAAAGTGATTTCGATTTATCCAGTATCTATCTGGTAGCAGTAGCATCTCGTTATTTCGTAGACATGGTCGCGATGTTTTGCGTCACTACGACTATGACAACTTCTGAAGCTCAATTTTCATAGGAGACAGAGACCAAGACAAGACATGAAAGATGAAATTGTCAGGAAGCACAAAATAAATTAATGTGTAATGCATCTATTGTTTAGGTTTTTAATTTTAAATTGATTTCATCGGGAAACTCGTAGGACGAGTAGGACCTTTCTATTTATTACATCTTCATAAACAACAGTAATGTCTACATCTACACTGCAGTCTAAAATAAATTATACAAATCTACAAAGTCTACACGACTAATGAGATGATCTATAAAGTGAACACCGAACTGAACTATATTTAATTTAAATGTGCGTAAGCGCATTGCAATCTCTCGGTTTTGGATCCGGAATATTCTTGCAAATGACTGACATCAAATCATTTTCACATTCTTTCTGCTGGGATTCCGTATGAACTCCATTGATAAGAATCCATGGCACATATTGATGTGGAGGATTCAGAAGATCAGTTTGCTTTCCATAAGCCAAATGCAGTTTCTGTCCTTCCGGACCTGTCATGCATTTCTGAATAGGGCCAAAGTCCACGCCAAGCTTAGAGGCACATTTTGGTCCCGCTTTCGGCGGGTCAGAAGAAGCTTCAGTGCAGCAAATGAAATCTGTCGTCCGATTGCTTGCAAGATGATGGAGAGCACAAGCATTCATAACATTTCCAATACATTCTCGTTTGCCATGTTGACACTTGATTATAGTTTTACCAGAAGGCAGTACTTTTGTCTGAAGCATAAGAATTTATCATGTTAGTTTTATTAATGGCTTTACAAATTATACAAAACACTGAGAATTCTTACACGTGCATTCCCATAAGGAATAAATTCCGCTGTGAAAAATTGTGAAAGTCGATTCCAGGTGGGACATAACTGATTTTGGTTGAACGCTATGCAATCCGGACACAGAGTTTCATAGTATAAACTCAATGTTACCTGGTATCCAAGAATATGATCATATCATGAACGTTTTTAAAAATGAAAAGCAATCAATCTTGACAAAGCATCAGAAAAGTAATTGCAGTGTCACCTTGTTTTTGCTGTCAATTTGCGCAGTGCTCATTTTGACTTGCACCAATACGCCAAACGCGAACGCAATGTAAACAAAGTTCCACATGACTGCGTTTTCACTCACAGTGACAGTATAGTGAGATAGTGACAGAGTCTTAATTTATTTTGAGACTATTAATTTAATTGAGTAATGAATGCGTCAACTCCCAACGTCCCAACACAATACAAGAAAAAAAAACTATTTATTAAAAATATATAACTATACGTACAATTTTTTTCAGTGTATGGTAATTACGCAACTAATATTCACTAATGCGCTTTATAATAAGTGCGGAGACTGACTGTTGTCACTATTTTTATTGGACTGATGACAAAAATAGAATCTGATGTTATCATAAGTAAACAAGAGGAAATGAATCATGTAAAACACGAGTTCACTTTACGGCTGCTGAATAAACGAAATTCTTAATAAATTCTTGAGCTTCTGAAAGATCGAATGGCTTAATTTCTAATGCAGCGTCCTGAATGATGTACACAATGTGCAGATTCTTTTAATCTGTTCTTAAATTCTTGAAGCGTTGAAGTTGAAGCTGAGGGGAGGAGCTGTTACGTTGAGTTGAGTGATCTCATTTCTCATCATTCTCATCTCAAAACCAACTCCATCCGCTTTTCTAGAGATTCAGTTACTTACTCGAGTAACTCGAGTGTGAAGGGTGTTAACATCAGAAATGAGATTTGCATAGCTAGCACTGGAAGTTGAGACTTTTTTATTATGTACATTACATACCATGGGGAATTGTCAATTGTATTGTGGTGGACGGTGGAGATGTGTTCAGGATTCAGATCCAGGCAGGACAAGGCTAAGGCATATAGGCAACCCACATGAACTTCGTTTTAAATTCACAACTATATGCCCAAAATGGGAAACTGCTGTACTGTTTAAGATTATATTTAATGCAGTTAACGAATTTATCGTCGTCGCCGTCCACATCCCGGACACCCACCACCACCACCGCCACGGCCACCACCACCCCCATAACCACCGCCACCCCCTCCATTGCTATATCCACTGACATCAAATCCTCTTGCTTTTCCAGTACTTGGGATGTAAGCCCTTCCTAAACCACTTCCATAGCCATTGGAACCGGAACCGGAACCACTGCTGCTGTATCCACTGACATCAAATCCTCTTGCTTTCCCAGTACTTGGAATGTATGCTCTTCCCGAACCGCCTCCGGAACTGCCACCACCGCCACCGCTCCCATAACCACCGCCTCCTCCTCCTCCAAACCCGGCTTTGACATTTCCAATGACAAAGAATAAGGCAGTTAAAATGGCGATTGAAACCTGTGAAATGTCGAAATTATTTATAAGGACAATTTATGGTTTGTTTGCCGTTCGTTTTTTAAAAATTAAGATACCCTTCCTTACCTGCATTTTATAAAATGAAGTTGTATAAAATTGATTGTCACTTTGTCACTTCTCACTTGATGGTTATTGTTATTGATGTTATGCAGAGGAGGGTTGGAAAAGTGTGAACGCGTTTAATGTGCTTGTCGTATTGGACTGCGATTTGCGAAGGATTCGAATGAGCTTTAAATACACTCACCTTAAAATAAAGACTATTTAATTGACTTTTATGACCGATTCTTCCAGTATTATTCATCACATCAGTCAATGAGACATCGGACCTACGACAACAACACAACGGGACATTGTCTTGCAATCATGTAATTTGTAATGCATTAAACTGAATGACATGCATGGCATGATTCGCATGAAGCTGTGCTGCTTTCAAGTTTCGAGTCACCGCATTTTCATCTTTTGCATAGCCAGCATAGCACATCCATGAGTGTTTCAAACAAAAGTTATTTGTGTTTCAGTACCAACCATTACGTAACGACCAAACACAAGCATTAAGCTGTATTGTCGTAAGGTTTGTTGTTTGGTGATATTTGTAGTCTAACTTTCACTTTGATGATGTAATTTTGCATTTTACTTGGATTGGAATCAAGGTAAAGTGGTAAAGTTCCAATCATGAACAGACAACTACAAAGAGCAAACATGCATGATGATTTGATGATTTATAGATTTATTGTTTAAAGAACGTTTTCAGCTGTTCATTCAGCATAGTGTTAACAGGTAATGAGGTAATCCTACACGATCATATAATTTTATTTTAGATTTCAGTAAATTCTTAATGAGGAGTGAACGTATACAGAATACTAATGTTGATCCTAATGGAATAAAGTTTCTTTTTTGGTCTCAACTAATGCAACAACACTTTAAAAGTATAAACAAAATAAACATATAAACAGATTGCTGCATGTAATCAAATCCCATGAGCTTTATAATAAACAGTGCTCGTTTTTACGTCACGCATTATTGAATTTCATGGTCAAGGTCTTTGTCTTGACATTTGATCCGGTGGGATACCAAGATACCATATTTTGGTCTTTAACTTTAATTTATCCTATGGTTCACTGGAGCTCATTGTTACTTTTGCTTTAACTACTGCGTTTTTAATAAAATGCTTCAAAGCTGCTGATAAACAAGGTTTTTTTTAAAAGGACAGAAATGAACTGAATACATGCTTTTGTCCGCTTTCATGCTCCATTTGCTGCGTGAGTTTGTGAATCATGCCATAAATGATACCATGCCGAATACCAATTGATGAACTCAGTTATGAACTGAAAAACAAACTTGGAGTTTGGAAAGGGGAGTTTTGTTTTTGATGACAAATGTCATACATGCGATTATAATACAAAATGCATGGCATCATTGAATGACTTTTTCCATGTTATGTTCCATGTTCAATGATGAAGTTAAATGTGATATCCTTCCTATGCTACACTCATGTTTCATGTTTCATTTTGTTTTGTTGGATTGAACGAAAACATGATATAACGTCATGAATACATGAATCATTTTGTCAGAAGAGGCAATTTTATGGTTTCAGCATTGGATTGCATATAGTACAAAACAAGCTTATTTTTGCAGAAGCAACGCCAAGCTAACGCCGTTCCAAAAGCATAAAAAGCACATAAAAACGCTTTGTCAGCATGTCAGCTGATATCTGACGCTATGGTAAAAAGCGACGGATGGGGACGACTGGATGGACGCTTTCCCAACCCTCTGACTTTGACGCTCAGTTGCACAATCCCTGTGGAAGGGATAACATCATTTTTCACGGAGTCTCGTTTTTTCGGATTTGTTAGTTTTAAATTCAAAATGTTTCGAAGTTTAGTAGTTTTGGTCGCAATGACCTCAACTGTACTAGGAATTAAGTTTCCAGTACAATCACCGGACTACCCGCCTTTGTCCCAAGATATGGTGGACCATATCAATTCCTTAGGATCTTCTTGGACTGTAAGTTTTCTGCTAACTAACTTTGTTAATAAAATGGTTGGTTTTATGACAGTATTAATGTAAAAGCGAAATTGAATGAATTTCTTTTTCAAGGCTGGAATGAACTTTCATCCTGACACGGACATGGATTACATTCGCAAATTGTGTGGTAAGTGATTTCAAAATGGGTGAATGGGAATTTCGAATTTGTTTTGAAAAGCAGTAATGAAATTGTAATTCTGAATTTTATGGATGTTCTGTAGGAGTTCTTCCTGGGTCTGATAAGTTTTTCTTGCCACGGCGGCAGCATAATTTGGAAGGTATCAATATTCCCAAGGAGTTTGATTCTCGAACCAAATGGCCGTACTGTCCATCGTTGAAAGAGATTCGAGACCAAGGATCTTGTGGATCGTGTTGGGTAAGCTGTAGGATATTTTATTCTTAAATGTCTGCTGAGGAAAATGATAGTCAAGTGACTAGACACAAAGAGGTCTTTGTATCATTTGACCTTTCCACTTTCCTATCTATAATTTTGTTAGTATGGTTATCGGTTATCTCAAACGATGAAATGTGGCGTTGACATATGAGGTTTTTTGGCTTTGTGAAATACAGGCATTTGCAGCTACAGCAGCCATGACAGACCGACATTGTATTGCTCACAAAGGAAAGGAACAATTCCATTTTTCAGCTGATAATTTAGTTGCCTGTTGCGATGATTGCGGAGCTGGATGTAACGGTGGATTCCCAGGGGCTGCTTGGGAGTATTGGGTTGAAACTGGTATCGTGTCTGGTGGACCGTATGGGTCACAAGAGGTATTGAATTTGTAATTAGTAGTCTTAGTCATACACGTATACTATCAAAAGCAAGTGATTTGTTAGTTAAACGAGTATTGTTGATTAAGAGTTTGATATATTCGATTGTTTGTTTTGTTTAAGGGATGTCAACCATACGAAATTGCACCATGCGAACACCACACCACTGGACCACGTCCCAATTGTACTGGGGAAGGAGGAGAAACACCAAAATGTCAAAGAGCTTGTGAGAACTCAGAGTACACCGTTTCATATAAGAAGGACTTGCATTTTGGACGGAAAGCCTATTCCTTGACAAAGAAGCCTCAGCAAATTCAAATGGATATAATGAAAAATGGACCCGTTGAAGCTGCATTCACAGTATTCTCTGATTTTCCTCTGTACAAGTCAGGTAAGATTGCATTTAAAATACTTATAGTACGGTGACTCTTTCTATGACTTTTCCTTATGGTGGAGCTTCATTACAATTGTATAACATTATCGTTTCGTTGTTGCTTATTGAGGTGTGTACCATCATGTGACTGGAAGTGCGCTTGGAGGTCATGCTGTAAAAATCCTTGGATGGGGAGAAGAGAATGGTGTTCCTTATTGGTTGGTCGCCAATTCCTGGAACTACGATTGGGGTGACAAGGGTTTTTTCAAAATTCGTCGAGGTACCGATGAATGTGGAATTGAGAATGATATTTCTGCAGGCCTTCCTCGAATCTCCAACTGAATGCTTAAGGTGTCAATGTACAACCACTAAATAATTTCGAACAATTTCCTCAAGCAAATATTAGTACTTCGTTATTCCGTTCGAATACTTCAAAATAATGAGTGTGTTACAGCTGTTACTACTATTGTACTTGTGCATTATTTCGTATTGGTATGATTGGATTCAGACTTTTGTTATTTAATGGATTATCTGTTCTTAAATTGCACGTGTTATTTAGTTTTATAGTACCATTACTGTGGATTTCTGATATTGTGGTTATTTACTTAAATGCATTTTGATTTTGAGTGATATTAAAATGAATTGTACCACAATAATAAAACTAATGTGATATGGCTTGAGAACAATACTTCTGTATATTTCAAGTTTGTTAATGAATGAATACAAGGGTTTCCCACATAACGAAGGATAGCAACTTTTCACAAATCATTAAAGTTTTACGCGTCTTTACCCAATACCCAAGTAAGATAGTTCATATTACCCTTGAACTCGTCATTATGACTCACTATCGTATAACCCCATTTAGTAAAAAGATCAAGAAGCGGAGCCACTGCTGCAAGTGGTGGAGAGTCTTTGCCTACAACAAAAGAAATCATGAGTCGGAAGAATAATACGATTATTTTACAATTTTGTGAATTCTGGAAATTGGTCATTTACTGTTGGGAAGGTTCACAGAAAACCGGGTAATGTAAGACCCAAGGTACTCTGCACTCTGAAGGTCAGATCCCAGTGTGGATTTATAAGTAATGCACTTGCTCCTTTTCTAAACCTCCAAGCTCTACCATCCACGACGTTCCGGCGGCCATGAACAACCTGTAATTGTAATTGTTGTAATCATCGAATTATCGGAACTTCGGAACGTGGAAAAAATATTCACAAGAAACGATCGCTCGCAGGCTTCATCAAGCTACAAAAAAATTATATATAGTCGGATAAAAAAGGAACTTACACTAATGTAATAAACGCCATTGTAACTTGTGAAATTGAAATCGATGTTTCGCGAAAGGTCCGACGTCTCCTTAAAGCGCTTGTTAACTTTAATAACGAACAGTGTTTCGTACACGATGACCAAAGTAAGACTGTTCAAAGGAACTGAAGAAGCTCATTTGAAAGGGAAATAGAAAACAAATTCTGAATAAACAGTGTACAGTGTACATTATGTACTAATTAATGCGCCAACATCATGAGAAGACAGCATAACTCAACTTTCATTCATGGTAAACAACGAAACAGCTCAACAAACACGTTCAACTTTACAAGGGTTTACATGCAAATAGTTTTTTTTTGCACATCCTGACTCTACATCAAATAGGAAACAAAATATCGGAAGTCCTACAGAAAAATTTATTGATTTCCTTAAATCATCGAAACTATAGAGTGCATAATCGTAATAACTGATATTGAGGGACTATGAGACGAGACTATGACTTGTATGCAAATTAACGCCCAGTTTCGCAGAAGTAAGCATTCTCAACCTGTTTACAGAGAAAGAGAACATGGCATGGGAAGTACGTACTTCTGCAGTAGACGTAACGTACATTGAAACATCAAACAAGTCAGCAAAAACTTTCCCTTTTTGGCACCACACAAATAGCGATGCAAATTCTGTCTTTCGTGTTATTATGTGATAATGTGACCGTGTTGTTCGGAATCGGAATCTTGAGTCTGTTGCAACAATTGCAATGCAAGAAAATGGACTGTAAGGACTGTAACAATGTTATCAAACAGCTATGAAATGCAAATATGAATTTCATGAAACCATTTAATCGTAAGGTATTTTATTACAATAAAAACGGAAATCAGGTTGATTATATGATCAAGTAAAAATTAATAACAAGTATAATGGTAAAAATTATACAAATTAGCTTAAATTGAAGATTTTAATATAATGATAAAATTCTAATCTGTTAGTTCCAAGTTCACAAACTTATCGTAAGCGTAGAAGCGAGCTTTTAATTGACGACCACCGAAGAAACGTCCATTTAAATCAACCAGAGCTAAAATATCAAGAATTCAAGTTTCCTTCAGTTATTAAACAAAAACCAATCAATCAACAATAAATTGCATTCCCCATCAAAGAATGAAAGCAAAACCTTTAGTTGCAGATTCCACTCTTCTAAATTCAACGAATATTCTAATAGCTTCATCGCCGTCAACGTCAGGCATTTGAAAAATGGTCACATGTTCGACATCCCCATATTTCTCACATTCTTCCTTGATTTCCGGTTCCAAGTCATCGTCGACTTCACCAGGGCCAACCATGTTCTTCAATGTATCATTTTATATTTAAAGACCTCGACTAAAATTGAATCATACAGATGACTTGTATGCAAAATAGGTTATTATAAACGATACCCTCAATAGAATAACTTTCGACGGTTTCTTCAATAGTTCAGCTAAACTAGGTTCCTCTTGCGGAGCCTCAGCCTTGGGTTCATTGTCTTCTGAAGTTTGTGGAACAGATTCAAAATCGTCCATTGCGTCATCATCGTCCATATAAGAGCTAACTAGATTAGGTGGTGTTCCTGAGACACCAAAATGCAAATCCAACATTTCCTTTAGATTGATCTCTTTCATGAATGATTCGGCCGGTTCTGTGGCTGGTCTTTTCCACCTGAATAATGCCACCCAATCATTGTTTTTGTTATAAATAGAGGCTGATGAGCAGACAAACGCGTTTAACTACTGATAATGTGATCATAATTTACCTGTAATGCTGTCGACATTCCTTGTTCCTTTTTCCCAAGTCCTTGACCTTCTTTGTACCCATACTTTGCCATAATTCGAGCTGCCGCCATGGCTCCACCGCCAACCGCACCCGCACCCGCAGATCTGGGCGGGGATGAAGATGAAGCTAGTGAAGGCGGTGGAGCAATAGTAACTCCGATTTTTGAGCTTCTATCAGGTTCCCTGAATTTCACCAAACAATAACGACTTATCAATGAATACCTTTAATGTTTATTGATTTCAATAAGTACACTTTGCATCTATATTTTTTACCTCGTTTCAGCTTCTAACAACCTTCGTTTCTCATCCTCTTCTGATTCCTTATCTCGCCTTTCCCTCAATTCTTTCAATGCTTTCTCATAATCATTCGGGTACATTGGATCATATTCGTTTTCAATCTTCCACTCCGGATCTATTGATAAGTAACTTGATATTATATGTTTCATTCCTTTCTTCCCGTCACTTGCTCTGGAAATGTGTGTCGTCGGAGCAAGGATAAATGCACTGGAAATACTACTACTGCTGTCATCATCATCTTTGGATGATGATTTTAATTTGTTCAAATCAACAACAGGAGCAAGTCGAGTTTGAGGCTGTTTTCTACCTTGATCTCGTTTTGGCTATATTAAATGAGTTCAGAACACTTTATTACAAGATTACAAAGTTATGTTGCATTATTTTAGTGAACGAATTAATTCAATTTTCACCTGTGTGACTGCAGCTTTTTTCAACTGCATGTGCGTTTGAAGAAACTTAATTCCTGAAGCCCAACCGGAAACATTCTCAGATTTCTTATCAGTGTCTATATCGTCGTAAAGTGACATTTTCCTTACAATTTATAAATTCAAATTCACAAACGATGCAATTCAATGACAAACAAAGCAACGGAGAGAATAAAAATAAAACCGACTGATCGTCTGGAAGGTGAGAATGAGAATGAGCAGGTTTGACAATAGACTCGGTGTTCAGGCTTTATTGAACTTGTGTGCTTTTCAGCTTCACTTTATTTAGCAGAAAATAGAACATTGGAAGGCGTCTTATGAAATCAACGTTCGGTGTTTGAGAACACGATATGTTTGGTTTTAATTGGACAAATTAAACGTAATAGTGTCGAACTGCTTTTTCAAAACGATATCAGTGCAATGGCTTACAAACATTTTGAGCAAACTGCCCGATGAAGTTTCCCGGTGGATTGTACACGGCAGCAATGTAATTCCCGGATTTCCCAGAAGCAGAAGCAATGCCAACTTGAGATGAGGATTTCCAAATGAGTTGAGTGAAATGACCAGTTCCCTTTTGCATTCTTTCAGTGTTGCTTCCAAAATCGTAGAGTTTTATTTCCGAGTACCACATTTCCACTGGACGACTTGGCTCGATTTCAGCTGTGCTCCAGTACAAATTCTCTCCGAATCCGCCTTGACTATGTTCCATTTTTCCTGCTGCTGCGTTGCTATTGGCCAAAGCTTGAGCCACTTTGCATAACTGGGGATGAATGATAGGAAATGACACTTTAAAATTATGAAGCTCGATTTTATGAGTTTTTAAAATAAATGACATCCACTCTTACTTCTTCATTTAATTCCAGTGGAGGATGACCATGCAATGCTCGGTGTTCATTATGAGCCTGTAATTTTGCATGAAAATAAGCATTTGTTGAGAATTCACTCATTTTTGATTAATCATGAAAATATACCGTTAGTGAGTTTGCCCTGCTCGCATAACGAGGAAACTAACCTTCAGACAATCTTTCACGAACTGTCTATCCGTTGTAAATTCTGCCTGCAAGTTATGAAACACATTTAACATTGCCAATTGGTGGCATTTATTTAGATAATTGACTTTGTGTAATTTTATGCATGGTACGACCGTCACCTTTTTTGCTTTTGTGGTAACCGGATCTTGACCTTCCTTATTAGCGTAATTAACATCCTCCGAAGGTCGTGGAGTAGCATCGGGTTGATTGGGATGTTTTCGAATGGTCCTTACTTTTGTAGAGGTAACTGTAGTACCGTCAGAGTAATGCTCTGTGGTGGTTGTAGTAATTGTTGTGACTTCAGTACCCTGTGCGAGAACATCAACAGTGCACCAGTATTCATTTCATAAACTAGTAAGATGTCAAAGCTTGATTTATTTGTAATTTTTTGTAATTTATAATTAATTAGTTTGCCATACATCCGCTTCCACGTGTGTATTTGTTGTTG
>JABASF010003168.1:0-11320 GCA_019776145.1 Harlomillsia oculata
TTGCAATCCGGACAACATGAAGGGTACGAATCCCAATTCCCTCAAATACCTGTTTGATTATGTAAAACATTCCAGTCTTTTAAAGGCTCTTGGGACAAATTACCCAGCTTCTCTGGGTTCCACTGAAAAAAATAAACTGGATTGAAGGGAATGTTTGTGTATTTGTTGTCAAATCCTTCGTAGCGTGTTTCCCGAACTTTTATCTTACCCTGAAACCGGGCATTGCATAAAGGTTCAAAGTAACTGCTCTGTGATGTGTGACGTAATCATTAATTAAAAAAGAATAAAAAATGATGTTTTACAATGCTTACCTCTAAAATCCATTTCATCATTTGTCCCATTGCGTCTCTCCATTCGCTGAACCAACGGTTGACCATGAAGCCTTCCATTTTCACTTGTTTGTAAATCAAACTTCCGTAGTCAAATGGAGCTGGAAATGATTTAAAAGTTTAATCAAGTTTTTGGATAATTCAGCGCTTCAAATCTCCGAAAGTGGAGTACTTGACTTTGGATGTTGGTATCCGTTTTGGAGGATTTGCAATTTCCTACCTTTTGGAATAGTTTTGGCATCATCATTGTACGAGGAAATTGCTCCACATAGCGCAATACGACCGAACTCCTTCATATTCTTGGTGACAGTGTATGCAAAGTCGCCTCCGACATTGTCAAAATAGCAGTCAACCCCTTCAACCGCATACTTCTTTAGAATCGAGTCCAAATGAACTTCTTTGTAATTGAATGCGAAGTCAAAGCCCAAATCATGGTTGATCCATCGTACTTTCTCATCAGATCCTGCAAAAGCTACTACTTTGCAGCCTGTGTGAGCAGAGAAAGATTCCCAACAACATCAAAAATTAGGAAACCACGAAATTAATCCTTGCCTTCTTTGACGTCACAGTCAAATTAATTAACTAATGAACGTACTAAAGAGCCTACACAAAATTCCTTACTCTACAATATATAAGTAATATAACGCAACAACGAAAGAGGAAAGTATATTTTTTCACAGTCAGCAAAAGCGTCAGAAAGAAACGTGCCAAATTGAAGAGAAGCTCGATAAAATGTTTGAGATTTTTATGCAAAATGATATTAGATAAAAGGACTACCTTTAATTTTAGCAATTTGTCCTGCGAGGCTTCCGACGGCTCCTGCAGCTGTGCTGATCACGACCGTTTCTCCTGCTTTGGGTTGGCAGATTTTTAGCAAGCCAAAGTATGCTGTCATTCTGCTCAAAATACAGTCCAAAATGAAAATTCTCTTATTAATTCCCTGCCCTTTTGACATTTATTCGACAGCAGAGTGTTGCGTAATGAAAATACGGGTAAAATATTCATAAGAAGGAAATTTAGCGTGAAATGTAGTACCCGGGCATTCCCACAGGTCCCAAAGCGTAACTGTCAGGTAGGCCTTTGAGATCAGGTAAAGGAAGCACTCCAGAGAACAACCCTGCGTGTCGTACAGAAATTACCATCCAGTTCAAGTCACAGTCCCAGAGAAAGCAAAATATTAGACAACAAATACACAAACATTCCCTTCAATCCAGTTTATTTTTTTCAGTTGAACCCAGAGAAGCTGGGTAATTTGTCCCAAGAGCCTTTAAAAGACTGGAATGTTTTACATAATCAAACAGGTATTTGAGGGAATTGGGATTCGTACCCTTCATGTTGTCCGGATTGCAAAATTGTTAGGTTACGCCAGCCAACATAAGCAACGACTTTGCTCCCTTCGGGGAATTTGGCATTGCGACTCTTCAGAACGCTGTAGAAGATAAAACAATGTTGAAAAAAAGAAGTAGAAGAAGTAGTAAAAAGTAGTAAAGTATAATAGTTGTCGGAGCGAAGTAGGGAATTGTACTTTCTCCTGAAAATGAATGGTGAGAGAATTCTGTGCATATAACATAAGAACATAGAGCACAAACGATTCCCGTCTCTCCGTCCGTCTCATCTCTGAGAAAGAAAGTTGAAACAGGAAGGGAGAACGAAGCATTTCAAGTAAAAAAGAAAACAAAGCCACAAGGGATAAAAGGATATTCAGTTTGTAACATGAAGAAGAGATTTTGGTGTTGTGTGTACTTGATTGTGTGCTCTGTTCTCTTCTCTCCGTGCTGTGTCTTCCATTGCTTTGCCTTGAGCAGAGAGTTTGAGTGAAAAGAGAATGGGGCAAATGGGGAATAAACTAGGGCCAACTTGCTCATGCACGAAACCGAAACGGTAATCCCTCACTCAGATGAGCACAGGTGAATCAATACAAAGACAACTCCTGGTTTAATAAATCAAGCCTTTCCAACCAAACCGGTCAGGTCTTCTGCGGTCAATTTGCGTTTACAATTTCAAAGCTTTCATAACATTGCCCAAAACAATATGGAATCACATGAAGACGTAGAGAAGAACAAACCGGTCAGGTCTTCTGCGGTCAATTTGCGTTTACAATTTCAAAGCTTTCATAACATTGCCCAAAACAATATGGAATCACATGAAGACGTAGAGGAGAGTAGAAGAGATGAGAGAAAACCGAGTAATACAAAGAAATGATTCCTTATCAAAAACGACAAGAAGAAAATGGGAAATGAAAACTCACAGTGCAATTTGAGATCCGACGAGAGTATCTCCCACGTTCATACGCTTCCCGAATTGTCTCATGTATGGATCGACACTGAGGACTTCAGCCTTCAAGAGTATTTCTGCAAATAATCCAAGTAAAATCCCTGGTCATTACAGTTTTAGTGACTACTGTGGCCTCGTTGACTAATTCCATTAGTGCCAAAAGTCTTAAGGGAAAGTGGGATAGTTGCGAATTTCGCTTTCCGAATGAGCAGGCCGGTCAATTCTTCTGTGCTATAGAGAAAGCGGGGTTTCGGACAGCTCCAAAACTCTATGAAACATTGAGCACAGTCTTTTGTCTATTAACGAATTGAAGGAGTGAAAGAGAAAGCTGGAAAATAAGCTATAGATTGTTTCTGCCTTTTGCTCTTTAGTGTACGTTTGTACCTACTCTTAGTATTATTGTAAGAGTCAGAGTCGTTACCTCCATCGCGGAGCGAGTCTGGAATAGTTTCTTCCACGATATCAAAGTTGTTCAGAGTCGGAACTCCGTCAAAATAATTCTTCAGGATGATCTTCTTCGCCAACATCGTCTTTTGTGTCGGATCCACTTCGCGTCGCACAGTTTCACACAACAAGTTGCTCAATCAAAACAACCAAATAAAACACTATTTTTTCCAGTCTGATTTCAGATTTCCTTTTTAGAACTTTATGATTTCTCAGTTTTCCCCTCCTTCCTTATTTGTCAATGTGGCAATGTTTATGATATACTACAATACTAGTTAGTACAGTTAGTACAATGTTTTGTGTCGTTTGAGTTTATACTATTTCAAATTCGATTTTATATACCCTGTGGTTCTGTATCTTTTTATAGCCTTCAAGACAAAAACAGTTTAAAAGTGAGAGAAATGGAAGCACCTCTACAGTCTACGCGACACTCATAGACAAATCCGCGTGTTAGCCAATGTGTCAAAACAGTATGAATGATTCATGAATGAGATTACATAATCTGTTTTGTATCTATGCATTTCACCTTGTTAAGCGCTTTCCGTTTCACAAAAACTGAGATTAATGTTGTAAATGGAATGTATGGAGGTTTGGAGGCCAGACTAGGGCGTGAAACAAATTTCCACAATTCCACACCTTGGATCCTCAAGGACTTCCGATCCCTTCCTGAATACAAAAGTTAGCGAATCGAATTGCCCACAGTCTCACAGTCAGATGTGTCTCAGATTACAAGCAAAATTGTGGATAATTTCCAGAGTGAGAAAGAGAATGACAATTTCAACACAATAATAATGCGATTTCTGGGAATTCGTTATGAGCACTTCTACAAGTATATAACCTCCCAATTTTGGTCGTAAATCGCGCAGAATGAAATGGCTTTTGTGTAAATAGTAAATCGTGTAGTACGAGAGATTTGCGTCACAAAACTGCAAATAATACACAGGACGAGGAGACGAAGCACGACCCAGAACCGAGTTTACTTTTCCTTCTCCCTTTGCTTGTGTGCTACTACTCCCAACTCAGTTTTCCTTTGAAAAGTTGACAAGGGCAAAAGAAGACTTTCATCAGCACATGTGAAAACGTAGAACTTATATACCAGGAGCGTACAGCAGCTAACAATGAGAAACACGCAACGCACAGAGAGAAATCGTATATTAACTCTAACTGAAATATAACGCTTTTAACTTTCTTGTCATGTGTATAATGTACGCTATACTATAGTTTCTCAAAATCTATTCTTCTTTTTCATATATGTTTTGAGGCACGGAAAAGAAATCGAAATCGGAGAAGAGAAAAGCACGTTGCTGGTTTTGTTGCTACTATGATTGTATGCTTTCTCTTTTTAAAATGGAAAAGGTAAAAATGAGCTGGAAATGAATAAATGATAATCTTTGAACGGAAAGGACGGAGAACACAATAAAAGTCGTATAAGAAATATAAGAAATGTACACACAGACAAGACTCTTCCTTTTCTTTCTTTCCCCCCGTGGTATAGTTCGGCGTATGTAATGCCTCCTTCTCGTGTGTTATGTGTTATGTCTTACGTCTTGTGTGTATGTGTGTGTATGTGTGTGTGGCCTATGTTTTGTGGATGATGTGGTCCAAATGATGTCTCTTTGACAGATGAGCCCGGGCAAAGGCCCTCCGTTCCGTTATAAAAGGAGAAAGTAGAGTACTCACTGACTCAAGCACTGACTGAGAGACACACTTTCTCTTCTGCGCAAGTTGACTCTTTCTCATCGTTTCGTCCGTTCTCTTCTGTTCTTTTTCCTTCCCTAGCTCTCTAGCTCATTTTCTCACTTTTCTTTACCCAAAAATCCTACTTTAACCAAAGGAGTGAGAGAACACAAAAAAGCCTCTTATACCAATCCTTCCTCTAACTTGTAAAAAACCTACTTATCCCTATAGTCCTGTTTCCCTTTAAAACGCTTCCAACCTGAAAAATTGAAAAGCTATACAAAAACAAAGGAATGCCTAGTCCAACCTTCTAATTCGCAGAAACACCATAGAGAAAGTACCCAACGCAAAAAATGCTAACATTTGTTATGAAAAGCCATAATGAAACTGATCAACTTTAGAAATCTTGTATAGGAAAACAGAAACAGAGCTCTCAGTTGTCCAAACTCCAAATGTACGCCATCCATTTCATGATTTTATATATGTAATCATAATCATAATCACATCACGCACACACTAGTTTAGTTTACTAGTTTTAGTTGACAATCACCTTCAATGAGTGATGTGAGTGTCAATGCCAACGTACTAACAGGCGGAAAATAACGAAGATGAATGCAGTTGTTTAATGTAATTTCATTTTAAATCATAATTTTTTAACTTTCTCTTTTATCATTTTGCATTTGGATAACTTGGAGTCAGCTTTCAAGCTTGTGGCTGTTGTGAGTTTGTGAGAGCTCTAAACAAGTTATACGACATGCGCCACACCCGAGCGGGTCCATCTGACTTTTTCAGCATTAGTTTCCTTGCACTCTGAGAGAAGAGTCAAGTACTTTTGTGTACACAAGCCAAACCCTTCATTTTTAATTATCAGCATTTATTAAAGTGTTACGTGTTCACTAAAATCTTATTTTCGGATTTCTTTTTGTACTGTTTTTGGTATCAACAAAAATGATTCTACTGGAAATTAATAACAGGATTTTGGAAGATACGCTCACTGTTAAGTACAAGAATGCTCTTGCCGGGTGAGTCATTAATTAATCATTAACTTGTCTTTTAGTTTGTATTATATGTACTATTTTGCTTATTTTTTATTTTGATTACCTATTTTTCGACTTGTTTTGACTGGGCCTGAGTATGTCACAGTCACAGGAGTTTTATAAAAACTAATTTTATGAATTTATTTGGATCGGAATTTTTGTAGAGCAAAACCAGATTCAACGGATATTCGGCTAGCTGATTTTGATGGTGTACTCTTCCATATTTCCAGTCACAATGGGGATAAAACGAAAGTTAAAGTAAGATTTTAAATTAATTTATTGTCAGCTGGCAGCGTTTTATTTTGTGAAAGGAACCGTTCAATAATAAATGGATGCATTTTTATTTGAATAGGTAAGTATTGCGCTCAAGTTTTACAAGGAATTGCAAGAACACGGGGCTGAGGACTTGATTAGACGAGAATATGGTCCTTTGCTTTTAGAATCGCCGGAAGATGGTAATTTGTGAATATTATCATTGGCTTCATTAGTGTGAATTAATTCGGTTTGATGCAAATAAATGACTAAAAATTAAACAATGCAATTGCAGGCTACAGCGTGTCACTGGTTCTGGACTTGGAGAACATTCCAAGTGATTGGGAAGACCTTGTGAGGAAAGTTGGCCTTTTGAAGCGGAATTGTTTTGCTTCGGTTTTTGAAAAGTACTTCGAATTCCAAGAACAAGGGATCGAAGGAAGTTCGCGAGCCGTCATTCATTACAGAGAAGATGAAACGATGTACGTGGAAGCTCAGGCGGATCGAGTGACAGTGGTGTTCAGTACAGTGTTTCGAGACGAGACGGATGTTGTTTTGGGCAAAGTCTTCATGCAGGAATTCCGAGAAGGTCGTCGAGCTTCTCACACTGCTCCGCAGGTTCTGTTCTCTCACCGAGAACCACCACTGGAGCTTCAAAATTCCGGTGCCAAAATTGGAGACAACATTGGTTACATCACATTTGTGTTGTTTCCGAGACACACCAACAAGGATGCAAAGGACAACACCATCAATTTGATTCATATGTTCAGGGATTACCTTCATTATCACTTGAAATGCTCCAAAGCCTATATTCATTCCCGAATGAGGGCCAAGACATCCGAATTTCTCAAAGTACTTAATCGAGCACGACCTGAAGTCAAGAATGTTGAGAAGAAGACTATTACGTAAGTCAATTTATTATAATTTCTTTTACGTACTTTGCTAAATCTCTTGTATGTTTGTTCATTGGTCTTCTGTCTTCACGTTTCAGTGGTCGTACATTCATCAGAAGGGAGTAACATTTTGCGTCTTGCGACAGCATCATGCAAGTTTCTTTACAAGTTTATCCAATTGGTATTAATTTGTTTTAATATATTATTTAATGAATGTAATTGCATAATAGATTAATCCTTCTTTTCGTGTAAGGTTTTAAGGGTTCTATTGTAATAATCAATTATTTATTTCCGACACCATGTTCTTTATTTTAAACTGTGCAATAATAGATGATATTGTACTTATATAATGAAAGCTATAGATTAAAAATACACTTTGAAGATGCTGAAAAGCTGTCATCATTATCATTATGTATAATTTCAATAAGCCTGTAAGGTGAATTGTACTATTTGTACTATACTTCAACTGTATATATCTACCTACACTAATAAAGTTAACAATTGTCAATTGTTAGTAAGAAAGCGTATAGTTGTTAAATGAAATTTGATTTCTATGAGTTCGTCAACTCATTCATTTATGGGAGTAGGGCTTTCTCAAAGTACCTTGTTTTATGGTGAATTTAGGTTTACGACCATACGCGGAAATGAATTAATGGCACCTCTCCAGTCTTCTTAGTCGGTGAAGCTCCTTGGTTTCATCATTGTGATTTGGTAAAGGATTCATTTTGTTTCTTATGGAGCAGCGTGGTGAGTGAGTTTTTCAAAATGGCGAATCCTTCCGTATTTCTACTTACTTTTTTCCTAATTTCACAATTAGGAACGTGTTTTGGTGAGTTTCAAACGAAATAATCAATTGCCTATAAATAATACTATAAATACATAAGATTTATAAGATTCAAAACTTTTATACAGCAGCAGCAGCAGCAGCTTTCGTTTTGGGAACAATAAGCGAGGTTTCAGCCTGTGTGGCTTGTGTTGAAAAAGACTATCATAACTATGTCGTATTCAAGAATGGGACTTGGTTATGCCAAGACGTAGAAGATCAGAAAATCTCACATGACATTCCGGCAGACCAAATCTTTACGTTCGTTTCTTCGCGTCGTCAAAACGTCTGCAAACTCGGTGAATTGACTCCAGGTCCAAGTCCAAGTCCAGGATTTAAAAATTCTTTTCCTGAAGATTGGGAACAGTCATTAGTAACTGTTTTAATTCTCTCCGGTAATTTCTTTTTTTACCCATACTTATTTGAGAATCATGAATGGCATAATAATTTACTATACTTTCTCCTTTATTACGTAATTTATCCAGGGGGAACTGCTTTTATCCTCCTAATTGCTCTTTGCATGGTGTGCTACCTTAATTGTATTAAACTCGATGGACTCGGTCAACAACCGGAAGAACCAAGTGTCGCCTTCCGGAACCGGAAAAATACACGATGTCCACATCATCAGCCAACAGTGTCTTGCATTGAATTTGATCCTTTAAATGAGGAAGATGAGGACAGATCTGACAGATGCTGCTCTTGTGAGGATCGGATGTAATTTGTATACTATGCAAATTGTAATGCGAAATGACTTTAAAACATTGGAAATGAATAAAAGTTTTCAGTTGTCAAAAACTGTACACAATATTTTATTTTTCTTTTGCACAGGTTTATGTTTTTTTCCCAGAGACAAAACTACATAATATATTCATATTTTTAGGTGGGAATTAAGCATTCATAATTATATTTTGTTTAAACCTTTATTAGGGACATTTTTGAATTATTTATATAGTAATTTTAATTTGAATTGTAATATTTTTTTGAGATTTTTTAACATGTAAATTTTTTTGATAATAATAAGCTTCTCGAGTAAACCGGAACTGTCGCTTATATTTCGATCATAAATTTAATTACTAATTTAATTATCATTTCCTGCAACGAATGCATCATTTCATTTCATAACGATTCTTACGAAGATTTCTTCTTCATCATCCCTTTTGGTACATTTTTGGCTCTTATCGACTCTTTTTTAATATCTAGAAACCTTTAAGTATATCATAATATTTTTAATTAATAATAGAGTGTGGTACTTTTCATTTCTCATCATTTTGTTTTCACTTTCTTTGTTTTTTTACTTTCTTTTCCTTTGTGTTGCTTTCAAAAAAGACAAAAGACTTTCTTTCTTTTATCGATTTGACAGTTTCATTCTGAATTTAAAGTGTTCATGCTTAGTCTTGACTATGCTTCAAAATCTTTCTTGATTACATCAAGCTATAGAAATTGCTAACCAGCAGAAAGTTTACAACGACTTTAATTCGTTTTCAATAGTTGTGCAAGCTATAAAGTTACGAAATGTAATAGTATATATTGTAATATTTTATTTTTAGAAACTGTGGGCTGTAAGATGTAAGCTGTAACTGTAGACTGTAAGTTGTAAACTTGTTTCTTTGTTTTGGTATGTCTCGTTCTCGTTATTTGTTATTTGTCACACTTTGAATCAGTAATTCTTAAAGTCGTAATTGTATAATCCTCGGATGGGCTATAAAGTTCAAGCAATGCTGTAATGTCACTTTGTGTGCTGAGGTCCGATGAAAAACTGGAAAACTGCAAAACTTTTGCCAGTATAATTTATAATATTAATTGGTTACCCTTATGATTATAGATTGATTACAATCATTAATTAGAAAGGTTTCATGACTAAGTTGACAGCGTGACTTTGAAAGAAGAAGCGTTTGTAGGGATTTTGACCATTTTGACCACACATTTCTTTTCATTCAGTTCACAAAAGTACGGCTCAAAAATGTAAGAACTTTTGAAGCCCGTATTTTTCACATCGAGATACAATTTGAAGAGTTGAATGAAAACTTCCAAAAAGAGATTTATTGCCTACGATACACCGGGGCATTTTGAGCCGTGTGCTTATGCATTTCCCCCTTTCCATTGGAATAGTGCCAATTAAAAGAAATTGGCAAATAATTATTAACTCTACGATTTATAAGGATACACGCCAAATTGCGTAATCAATCCGAAATAGTAAACCAAATTACATTGATCTTTGACCTTTCGCATGAGCGTTTACATTTTTTACTACATTTTGCTTTAAATTGTATTAGAGCAGGAAATATTCCGGATTGATCGTAAAATTTTGATTTGTCAAAGAGAATCACAGCTTGCGCTTTCAATATTTTGTATCGGACTTTTTTTAAGTTGACTCAAAATTCATTCACGTTCTGTGGAAGGAAAAATGGCAAAATTTGAAAACCGCTGTGCAAATCTTTGTTTCATAATTTAAGCTCAAACTTTGATCTCATTAGAGTTTTTCTAAAAGGGTTTATCTTTATCTACATAAAAGAGAAAAAAAGATGTGCTTCCAAGAATTCATCATTCACAATATAAGATAAGATCCTGTTAAACTGGACTTGGAACGATAGTGGTAAACGCTAAATCGTATTTCAGCATTATTCCCCAAAGTACCATTATAAAAAGTGTCAAAAGTTTGAATTTGTTTGTCAAATCTTTGCACTTAACTCTTAACAATATTTGTCACAGATTGTGTTTTCAAATGCCACTGCATTAAATTTTGTATACCCAAAATTTGTAGTTGCTTTGTTGATTCAGTCGAAAACTGGAACTTTGTAGTTTTTATAAGAATTTGCACACAATTTTGGTATACAATTTAACACAGCTATTGAATTACCTTTTTTACTGTATATTTGAACAACCATTTTTGTTTTTACGTCTAGCAATTACAAGTTAATTTAATGCGCCTCATTAAAGTCTAACAACGATTTCGATTTTGAATTTTATAACTCTAATAAAGTAATGTTTCAATAGGAGGTACAGAATGAATGTTAATAATTCAATTGTTCAATAATCATTCTATTTCTGAAGAGACAAGTGGCAGATTAGTCAACAAATTAATGACGATTCACTATTTTATTTGTGGGCAGTTTTGATTCTTTTGATCCTTTTTATGTTGTGAAAAGTTTGGAAATCGAGTAAAAAAGTAAAAAGATGAAAGTTTAGAAACCTGAAGAAGCTGAGACAGATTTGAGTTTTAAGAATAGTGATTTCAGAGTACAAATCACAAATCTTTAAGAAAGTAAGACTTTTTTGACTTTTGAAGACAAAAATTGTAAAAGTCAAAAAAGCGAGATGTCAGTTATCATGTTAGGGCCTAAGCACCCAAAAACAGAACAACAGCTTTTCTGCTGCTTTTTTGCATTGACTTTCACCCAAAAGACAGGTCAGAAGTTGACCTCGTAGACATGACTCTATTGTGACCGAGACGATTCATTCAATAATAACATTGAGTTTTCAAAGCTTTTGTTGTGCTTAGTCTGCTTAGTTAGTGTAAGTTTCACTAAAATATTCACTACCAATGTCTAGCATAAATTAGAACGTAACTAAACGAATGTGACATCTGACATC
>JABASF010003169.1:0-11319 GCA_019776145.1 Harlomillsia oculata
AGACGCTGCCGCTACTACAGCCAGTATCAGCTGAGTGGGCTAGTCATTCAGATGATGCTGTAGAAGGGTAGCCTTGACAACGAAGCGAGCCGTGTTAGTGTTACACGGCTCGCTTCGTTGCCAAGGCACCCTGCTGTGGTAGTGGCTGCGTCTGCTGATGGATGCCGCGGCCGGCGGCCATTTTGCAGGACAGCACCTAATACTTCGGTATACGTATAGTATAATCAGAACCACCTCAATCACCAACAAAGATTATCCTCACCAACCAAACTTGTCCTTCCCTAACTTTAAGACTAATTTGCTACACTTAAACGAGTGACTATCTAACAAAAAGTTTACAATGTAATATACAAGGTTTAGTCTAAACATAAATACATATTGAGTTAGTTATGTTCAGTTCTGATCCATAACTTCTGGTTGCTTTTTGAGATCTTCAGAACATCCGCCTTGGAACGAAACTTGATTGAACAAACGGTTCTTGATGACTTGGTTCATTATACCTTGTATCGCCTCAATAGCGGTCTTGGAAGCATCTTTGGTTGCTTTCGACAGACGTTCCTCGAATTTTCTATCAGGGCCTTCAGACCCAGCCGTCGTTTCTGTTTGCAGTAATCCTGCACATTGTTGAACTTTAGCAGCAACATCCAGAATCTGTCCAGTGGTATACACGGAATTCTGCAAAAATTAGATTCAATCATTAGCTTCTATATTGACACATAATCAAGGTTTTCATACTATAAAGTAAGTAAAAACCATCACTTACGGTAAGCAAGTTATTGGAACTCAGTGTGTTGACCCAATACTTGTTCCACAATGACTCCAATAAACGACGATCAAGACTGGACTTGAAGTATGACACGTCCAAGGCGTAGTAACTATTACAGTGTACCCCAAAGTCCTCAATCTTGTTCAATGGAATAGTTTGGTACTCTGAGGTCTCGTCCATAGGTGGTTTGTATCCTTTTGGGTACGTACGAAATGCACCCAAACAAACTTTCCCAGCAGAAATGGTTCTAACCGGATCCACAACAATCGCCACAAATGGCTCTTGGTAACTTTGATTGAGCATTTGTGTTGAAACATCAATTCCAGAGAGCCAACAACCATAGCCAGGATGACTGTGGTACCAACCAATTGCGTTCTCAAGTCGACCAACCTTATTTGTAACATTAAAAAAGCAGTTGCGGATAAAAAATGCACAGATATGACATTTTAAATATACGTAAATGTATTACCAATTTTGCATTCTCAATGTATGTAGTCATGTATTCATACGCCTGAGCCTGAGCATTTACACGAGTCTCCGTTCCTTCAACTGGTAAAGCAAATGCGTCCATGACAATCATAGTGTTTCCATCCACCTGTCATATTAATAAACCATTCAGTTAACATAAATGACGTTGTATCAAGAAAATATGGATGTGTGCCATCACATTATTTTCTGATAATTTTATACCTTTCCCAAAAGCAATCCCATGACTTCCATTGTTCCTCCAGAGCGAGAATGCATTACCATCTTTAATAAAGCTAGAGCAGATATCTTGACATCCTTAAAAAAGTGGGGACTGTGTAATATTCAAAATATCAAAGTCAACAATCAAATGGTGCCACAAGCGATTACGACAATTACGAGTAACTCTCGAGTAATCCACTTACTCTCTATCCCACGGTTTAGTTGTCATAATATCCCTTTGTTGCTGTTGATCATAACGGAAAATATGGTCTACAGTTGGAACTGATTCCATTTTGTTAGACCACTCCCACGTTTTTTGTGCCATTTCAAACTGAGACATCCGACTTCCCGGACGATTCTCCCGATCGTCAGGACGAGTTGGACGCGAGGGAGAAGAAACATTGTACGCATATGAAGCAGATGCTCCTTCCACGGAGGATTCCCCATCTGACTCCATTACTGCATTCATCAATCAATCTATCAATCAATCAAGAATCAAACGCAGTGGAAATCAGTTAAATTCTGAAAAGAAAATACAATCACTCCATTGTCAATGACACCATTGCCTAGCTTTTACAACCACGCCATAACCAATCGTTCCTTTTTATTGGAATGACAACTCTTCTCAAGCCTATTCCTGACGGAACTGAATGGATCTTTTCAATAATCTTTAATTATTCAGAATACGAAATGACGTAAATGACCCAACACAAAAGTGACAGTTCCCGATTCACACGACATTGTACAAGTCATCCACAATGACTGTGCTACCAAACTTGACTCCTAAGCTATTTAAATTAGTGGTATGTATATCGTGAAACTGCGTGAGCCACATGTAGTAAAAACGTGTTGCCGCTTTAATAATGTTCTCTTTGACTTGAATTGTGGGAAACTTTTTAGAAAATTGATTAAACGTAATTAAAAGATTTTACTTTATATTAGATTGTGATTGAAATTTACGAATGCGTCAAGCGTCAACTGATGAGACTCCTTTTCTTCCTGGAATGAATTATTACGACACTATAGGTAAAAAGAGATGCGAAGAAGGCAAATTCACCGTCACAACTCGGGCAAATCGATTTTGCTCTTGATTGCACATTCGCATTGGAGAGCAAGGAATGGGCAGCTTCTAGTCTGCCTCATTTCCTTAGGGACGGAGTCACGGCTTACGGACGGGAAAATGTGCGGAGTGTGTTCCACTGTGCGCGGCTACGATCCGTCTTTTTTCATGTCCGCACTCTTTAAGTGCATGGCCTCTGGCCTCAACTTCAATTCTCATACCTTTTTTCTGTCCTCTGCACGTTCGGCTGTCTGGGGTACTAAACTTTCAATTTCAATGACATTATTAGATTTTAACATAGAACTAGCTGAGCTATACCTTAACATAGAAATTACTTTAAAAGTAGTAATATTAGCATGAAAAATTCCCAGTCAATAATTGGTTTTTGGCTTCGATATGCTTAATATAGTAAGACGCTTTACGAATGCTCAATTTATTCATAATTGTGCCCGGTGATTTCAAGTTAAATTAGTAATTTGCATGTTCAAAATCTTACGGAATTAAGGGTGTTGAGTATTAATTCAGGGGCTGAAAAAGTACACTTTTTTTCTAAGCAATTTAACGTGTACAGGCATCATATCGAATTCTTCACTGTCGATAGAACAATGTTCAGGTGAACTCACGGGAATAATTTTGGCTTCGTTGAATTTAATGGTTTGTGAATACTTGGAGGGATGCCCATGAATGCGATTAAATGCTTCGGAAAATAATTCTGTGAAAGAATACTGTGGTCCGATTTCCATGACGAGATGTCCACTTCCGGCAGTGCGTACATTGAATTCTGGAGTTGATACACAAACTGACTGCCATTGTCCACATTCGGGATTATCAACTAGTATAACTTCTTTCACAGTGTCGTTACTTTCTTGTCCTGTAATGTAAATTATATGAATTGTGAAAATACATATTTAAGTATAGATAACAGTGCGGATTCAGAATAAACTGAAATATGTAAGTAATAAAATTTACTCGTGGATTTTCTAAATGGAGAAAAGAGAATTGAAGAAATAGATCTCGAAGGCTTTGGTGGCATAATAGTTTTTTCTGTGCATTTTGAACAGCCAAGACATGCTGGAGTATATTGAATTTCAGCCTTGAACAGCTCATGAGTGGGAGTACGGAGTAATGACCAAAATGTATTAAAATTCTCTCCAAGAAAAGACATCATTCCGTCCTTAAAAACTCCAAGCTCTCTAAACTGACCAACTTTAATCCCAGTCATTGAATACCACGGCTTGTAATCTTTAGCTTTTTTAACGGTAGACTCCTTTTCTGGTGTTTGTCCAGCATCACTTTGCTACAATAAAACAATGATTATGGTATCTTACGTTATAAACTCAACTTATAGCATCAATCATACACATCAATTGTAATCTAAAAGAAGTGGTGATAAAGCGTAAAGTTTAAACGTACTCCGGGCACTCCAGATATCTCTTCTTCTTTTAAAATCTGAATTTTCATGACATCCTGTGGAACAGCTCTATGTTTCACAATAGCCATTGATGCTTCTGTCATGAACTCTTGTTCAGAGATATTCTTTTCGACTTTGAATAATCGACGAGCAAATTCATTTTTGGATCCCATTGGAATAATTCCAACAACAAAACGACGAACTGCTTCTGATGCATCTTCACGACGTAATAATCCACTCACCATCTAAAATTATCAATAACGTCTATATATTACATATATACTGTTTTAAATGTTACAAGAGTTGTAATTACCTCAAAGAGTGTGCCGTCTCCTCCTCCAACAGCTATTATATTAGTCTTATCAATTATCTGAGCTAAATCCCTCGCCTCTGACATCCTTTCAGTTCGAACAACATTGACTAGAAATCCCGCGATGTGCAACAGCGGCTCAGACCACTTTTCAAGGGTTTCTCTTCCTTTCCTACAAAAATCATTTTAATTATCTCCAAGTCACCCCTTCTGAAGAGATATACGTTGACTCATTAATATTAACATAAAACCAACAAAGAATTTGCCAACGGACCGATTTCCTGAAACTGGATTGAGTAAAACTGTAATGTGTTTATTCTGAGCACCCATCGGAAGTGGTTTGTATCCATCAATAACCGCTTTTTCACAGTACGATTTCATTTTAAGATATGTCCTGTACAAAAATATTAATCATTACATGAATGTTTAATCAAATAATCAATTTAATCAATCATACACGTTAGTTAAAATTGTCTCAAAACAGTATTTCTAGATACTCACCTACGCCTTTCGATAGAATAATTAATCCCATAGTATCCCAGAACTGCAAAGAATGTACTTTTCTTCCAATGATTTCGAAGTGTTTGCAAAGCTTTCACTATTTTGGCCATCTCGGTTGAGCTGCGTCACAAGTAAAAAAAATTATTTCAGAAACCGTTGTATAAACAGCACATACAATTAAAATTATCCCAAAAAAATGTCCCTTGCTCACCAATGACGATAACCAGTAGATAAAAAATCAATATTTATCTTAATATTATTTTTTGCTTGTACAAATACAATTTACAATAAATGCAAACCGCTCGCTCCTTGTGCTATACAGTAACCTGTAAAAAAATATAAACATTGATCTTACATTATTGAACCTAAAAACTTTAAATTCTAATTTGTAATGTATTTTTAATGAGAATGTTCAAAAAGTATAAACTAACAAATTACTTACTTTAAAATTATTGAGCAACAAAGCTCAAGTTCCATGCTCACGAAGAGACGACAGACGACACGAACAGCGGCTGAGCCAACATCAAAACAACGTGCGAAGAAGAAGGCCAGCAGCAGCATTCCAGGATTCAGCAATATCAAATTCTCCCTATGCTTACGTTTTATAGTTTTATCATAAAATTCATGGGAAAAAGGAAGAATGCAAATGCAAACTAATTAACAATAACAATACTAATACTAACCTATCGTGAATTACACTTAATAGCAATGGCACCTTAAAACATAGTAGTAATGTAATAATTAATAATCTAACAATGCTGCGCTGGTATGAACCCTATACGAAATTACGCGTACACTAGACTGACTGGATGAGGTTTAAAATATTTACTCAACATTCCAAACAAACACAGATATAACTAACAAAACTAGTTGCCACCATGAGTCAAATAATGGTCAAGTCACTTCTCTTTTCTTTACTGCAGGAAAGGCACAATTTTAAGAATGTCATCGAATTTATAACTGGAGGAATTTCTATGTATTTATTGTATTATTGAATCCAATCAAAACGCTAAAGCTAAGAATGTCAAATTTTTGCAAATGATGTCAATGAAAATACATTTTGAAATTGTAGAAATAGGACATCAGTTTTGTGTTCAATTGTTGAATATTATCCGATAGGGCAAGGGGCACTTTGAAGTCAAGGTTCTACTATCCAACTATCCCATATTATGGCTATGGTCGCTATAATTTTTCATGCATTCCGGTCATTCCAATGTTTTCATATTCTTCTTAATTATGGTCATGTGAAGGCTTTTAATTTTCCAATGTCCCAACTTCTCGTGCCATTGCTTGGATTCCGGCCCAAACTTCTTGTACATTCGGAATAATTTGTTCAGCCGGTAAAATAAATCCAAATAACCCCGTGTCTCTCATTTCCACGGTGTAAACATATCTGAATCCTCCTTCACCTTTCGCCCAGTCTCGACTCGTCCCAGAGGATGGATCTGTGTTAATATGAATATTAATATAAAATTTTGAACATTTTTAGAATAAAAATCTCGTTTACAGTCATTCAGCGTTTTCTTTCCATTAAATTATTAAATTGTATACTCAGTAGATACAGTGTATACTTACACAGTGCGTTTGCTGAGCTACCAATAGTGTATTCAGTACCGTGGACTGCTGTCAAATTTGCAACGGTTATGTTTGCAACGCGTACCTGGAACGAGACATGAATGACGCGCTTCATGAAATTCATTAATTTATAATATCACTAAAATAAGCATTATAAATGTACAAGTTCAGTGTAATCTGTTGGATAGTCAGTCGTGTAGCCCCAAGGTGTAAGCCATAACTGCAAAACGTGTAAAATTATTCAAAGGCAAATGAATAAAATGTTGAATTCGTCATTGCAATTTGCAATGTATAGTAAAATATAAAGTTGGGCAGATGCCACTCACTTGTCCATAACTGTGTAAAGTGAGAAACGCTGTCTTTCTTGGATTTGTAATGTTTAGAACATAATTCTTGAGTGCATTTGCTTCTGGTTCAGAATATGCAACTGGACCACGGAATGATTCTGAACAAGGATCCCCACTGGAACCTTGTCCACCGAAATGGAAACCAAAGTTTCTATTAGCGTCCACACCTACGCAACTTCCTCCGTGAGATTGTCTCGTTTTTCTCCACATTCGATTTGTGGTGTGTGTGTAAACATATCCGTCAGGATTGACCACGGGCAAAATGTAAAAGTCAAATTGAGACAAAATATCCCAGTACAAATGTGGTTTGGTCACAAGTTCATTCAGCATGTAAGTCGCAGAGGCTGTTGCAATCCACTCGCGTGAATGAATAGCTTTATAATGAAAAAAATACATTTGTACAAATGAGTGCATTAATAAGTCGACAATTTTTCGTATAGCTATTTCCATGAAAAAATACGACAAAGCATGAACATACTAGCATCCATCCAAAAAACGGATTTTGTTCTGTTTGCTTCTCCAGAAGAAATCTTCATGACTTTAATGTCTCTTCCCTCGTAACTTTGTCCAATCGTTTCCATTGTAACTGTCGAGGGGTAGACCAGCGTCAAATTGTGCATCCAGTTGTAAATCTGACCAGCAATAAAGAAACAATAGTTCAGTTGGCATTTATTGTTAGATCGGAGGGACTCATAAATGGAACATGAATTTTATCTTCGGTCTTATACCGTATCAAGTTCTTGGTAACTCAACCAATTCATAAAATTTTGGGGATTGTTTCTCTTAGCTTCTGCTTGTGATTTTCGTTGTTCCACTAAAACTCTGCATCACAAAATTATACAAGTAAGTTTTGCAAAGTCGGTATGTGCAATGCTCATCATAATATGCTCATGTCATATGAAACAATGCAATGGTACTTGTTAAAGTTAGTACTTTTCAACGTCCGGGATGCTAACGTGATATTTGATTTCATGTGCATTCAGGGACATTTTAAGTTCCTCGACTTCGTGTGGGCCAACAAAAATATCTGCATGTCCTCTGGAATGGGGTTCATGCCATACATCGTATTTTCCTGATGAAGTCAACTCAAGCAAACTGCTGACATGCTTGTTCGTTTCTGCTTGAGCCCGAATCAACTGGTATCTGCAAAATTAAAATAAGGAGTTGAAGTTATCATTCCAGGCTGAATGCTCATTTAAATTGGATTTTGAAAACCCGCACAATTGTTAGTACAAAAACAAGAGCTCATGAATCAATGACGACTAGAATATGAAGTAATAACTTGCCCATGATATTTTTTAAGCGTGGCGTGGGTAGTAAAGATACAAAATGAAACTAACACTACTAATCCCAAAATAATAGTCGGCTTCATTTTGATATAGACAGAATAGACACGCAAACAAATGAAGTGTGTCTTCAACAATTAGTACAAAACGACTAGTGGATGCTTCACCCTGATCACGATTTAACTGCACATTCATTTTTCCTGAACAATTGGATGGTGTAAGTTGCTTAATCCTTATTCATAATCCGGTGATTAGAAACTATTCAACTACAAACAATGCTTGACATGATGATAAATGCCACAATTACACTGATTCTTGCCAAAACACATCAATTCTTCCTTTATCTGCACTTCACCTTGACATGTGAAACATTTGTTGTCACTTTCACGTTCCGTTGGTTCACCTTGTCTCCATTCCGTTAATGGCCTTATAGTTTAGTAATTCCCACGTATTACTAAAATGGACGTATAAATGGAAAACGCCCAAAGTATACTAAATATTGTTTCTTATCGTTTTCAGTCTGAGCTTTGCAAACTTTGATAAATATTTAGAAAGTTAAATCTTCCATTGCACAATAGTGGGGAAAGGATAACAATTTTTCGTCACTTAAAAAGATGAAACGAAAGCATTTCATCATTAAAAATAGAAACTAGAGAGTCTACTCGTTTAAAAATTCCAGTACATTATTAAGTGAGAAGTATCATAATGAAATTATAGAAAATGCAAGTAAGTAATAAATAATACATATCGTAAGATTACACTAGTGTAACATCGGTATTTGCATTTATTACATTCATCCTTGCCATTATCGTTTATTGTCATTTGGAATTTGCATTAAGCATCTGCATTCCTACTGCTGTTTTCGGCTGGGGGCGATGATTGAACAATAACAATGTCCTATGAATTCTACGGTGTAATAATTCAACAACGTACGGAAAACCTTATGGTAAATGTAACCAGATCATTTTCTCATCTCTTGGTTTCAGATTAGCATATTTTCTTAATTTGAATACGAAGGACTAAGACGATAAGAAAGTTTCGCGTTGTTTCGTAGTATCTAATAATAATTTACTGTACGCACCTGATCTGTCTAAAATATAGTTAATTGGATTAGTTGGATTAAGGCAAAGGCAAATGTGAACTATTGACTCGGAGTGATGAATTACAGTAATTATATGCTATGTATAGCAAGTATCACGCTTTATAACATAATGTTCCAATTTAAAATCCAAACTGTTACGAAGAAACGATGCGATACCCGTGAAAATGAAACACGCCACGGCACAACCGCAAATATATTTATATGTGTTTTTACAACAGGCAAGCTGTTAAAGTCTAACTAAATAAAACTAAAACTAGTGAATGAACTAATAGATAAGATATAATCTTATAAGTCTTTCAGATGTACGGTAGGATCTTAAAAGTTATTCCGGTTCTGTTTGTAGCTTTAGAAAGTAGAAACAAAGGATTTACTGAATGAACAAAGAATCTAATGTGTAACATGTTGTTTTGTTACGTACGGAAAGGAAATGCTGAGCATGTGGAGCAGTAGAATTATTTGGACGTCTTTCAGTTTGTTGTGTAAGATCAATTGAATTGATAAAAATTCAATCGTTTGAAGTCTTTATAGTAGGAACATTGGATTTTTATTATTATATGTTTGCATTCTCGTTTTTCGTAGCTATTTAAAGTGGTATACCGTATACACGTTGCACAAGTTGTATTACTATAGTTTACACTGATAGGAAGTTGTTATTTCATGATGTATCTTTCAGTCACGGATTTATTAATTGCACTCTGCTTGTGAGGTGAGCTATTAATAGGGAGTCAATTACACGTGGACTTTGCGACTGCTCGTCCTCACAGCTCGCACATGTCATTTCATCTTGATATCATCATCGCCAACAACTGCCATTGCCACACTATGCCACTGCAACTATAATGTTCTAGGTCACGTCTTTCGTCTCGGTAAGCGCTACATCTGTGCTCGAGAAATGTGCCCAACCTAATAATACGTTCTTTCAAATCTTGATATATGGCATGACTCTTGATGTGGAGATAAAGTAATTTTCTTCACAGATTTTGTCTTCCCTTTGATATAGAAAAAGTGTTGATTGCATAGTTTGTTTATACTAAACCAACCGAATGTACGAATACTAGGATGCTATTATTTTGTACACGTTATAACAATTATGTGATCTGAGAAGCAATTAATTGTCCCAGTAAATAACATAATTTATGAGTATATTGAAGCATTACGGATTTAACCTGTTTTGCCATTTCATTTCTGTCTGTTGAAGAGCGGTTGAACAGACATGTCATATAGTAATATTTCCCACGTTTGTCGTGTCCATGCCTTTGTTAACGTTTTGGATACTGTGGTATTACACATGAGGATCTTGCTCAGAAACTCCAAACTCCGTGGGTTGCAAACTTGCAAAGTTGTAACGTAATTTTGTCATTTTGCCAAAGTTGTAGTCTTCTTTTAATTTTGCTCTCATTGCCATTGCCACTGCCAAGGATCGGAAGGCTGACTTGTAACTTGTAATCGTAATGTAAGAGAAAAATTGTATGCAAAGGTTGTTTTTCTAATTCCTCCTGCTCAAATTAATGACAGCAGTTTTAAAATGCTTTAATGCTTTTTTTATCGGGCCTCTCTTCATATCCTTTGAATATTTTCCTTGAGCACAAATACAAAACATGAAGACATGGAATGAAAGTCTCTCGTGCTTTTATTTTTGCTTTTGCATTTTCGCAACACACGTTTTGTTCAAGGTGTTTATTTCCATGTACTATTTTGCCAATATGAGAATGAGACACAGGCGGAGCATGCTGCAAAAATACTAAGGCGTGAGGTCGCATTCGTCCACTATTACTGTGTGCCAAAATCCCGATTTTTTCCCTTCTGCTTCTATCAACTTCACTTATGTCATGTTCACGACGTGTATGTGTGCGTCGCACTCCCAAAGGCATTCACACAATTCAAAAATTTCACCAGACAAGTGACAATGAAACGAAGAAGACTCCAGCTATAAGCTCAACCAGTTCTCCCCGAAGTTCAGACCACCAAGACAATTTACCGTTTGAATTTCCCATTTTGTGAACAATATCGTGTTTAGATTAATTTTGATTACATTTTATAAGTTGCATATTAAACACCTTTAGTGTAGTCACAAAAATCCAGTATACGGTGTCAATTAAAAGTATGTATCATAATAATGGAAGTTTATTAATGGATCTTTTACAACCAGTTACTACAAGTGAGTCAAATTCTGAGATTGCCAAAGCAGGGCAATCAGAGAATGTCTTCGTTTCTTTTACACATGCCAAATCAGAGTGGCAAAGGGGGTTGTCCAGCAAACAACCTGACTTGATT
>JABASF010003170.1:0-11315 GCA_019776145.1 Harlomillsia oculata
AATATTCAACAATGAACGAGTCAACATCATTTTCATCAACATGTCATACAGAATGCCGCCGGGTGGATGGGATTGGGTTTGGAATATTTAGATGTGAATATGGGAAATGGAATTCATCAATCAATAATCAATGGGATCCCAATCCCAACGGCGAAAAGTGTACGTTGGACGGTTGGACACAGTTTTGCATCCATGAATAGAGTTTCTGTTTCTGAGATTGTGATTTTTGAGATGCATTTAATTATTATTTTATATGCTCTATGTAAGTCTATTTAAAATATTGTCCACTTAATTGATCAATGAAACATTATGTCAGTAAAATATTATTTCATTATAACATGGAATTTTACAAACCATTAGAGGTCCTTACAAGTGCCTACGGTTTCATTGAAGAAACTGTAAAAGCAGTGCTTTTAACACTGAACAATTCAATTGCAAAGATTCATCAATCATCATTGATGAATCATCATCTTTATCGAACAACAACAAGCCAAAACAAAAAATATACAAGCATGCATTTTTTGAAATTCTTCGAATATACCAAGGTCACCTTTTCCTTGTCCTTTAAATACTATTGAAACGTTCTATACTACCGTAAACCATAACATTAAAGTCAGATCCATAAGATTACACAAGTCATGTTTCACAGATGCAAGAGAAGATCCACCTCAGCATGATACATGACATGAAATGACGTTTACAAGTGGGAAAGAAGTAGAAGGGACCGGGAGAGCACATTGGCCTGTACATCTACATACATACTCGGAATCTTCGGATGCTCTTCAAAATGCTATTTTTAACCCTTTTATGTTCACATACTAAATTATTACATCTGTGGTTCCAACAGTGCAAAGTGAAAAGGAAAGTCTGAGTCACTACATTGTATAAACCGAAAAAGTTAAATCAGTGCGTATATGTGACCTTTAGAATATGAATTATTATTCGCATTCATTGTTGTTGTGCGGGTCAATTTTAGTCTGCATAAGTTTTGAAGTTTCAGCCAACACTGGACCAGGACAAGCCAAACAGACTACGCAAAACAGAGATCTTAAAGATGCACTTTTCACGTATCCCGATGGAGTAATTTGTATCAGTTTTAATTGACAGATTATGAGTGTAATTTATGATAATGTGAATTAATATTCATGAAAGTCATTTCATTGTGGGTTGACTTTAGATTCGGAGTGAACGGGACCTGCCAATTTGCAGTGAGCATTCTACAAATCTCCACAACACAACAACGTCCTTTAATTAGAAGGAATGCTGGTCCCGTGACGACTACTTCATCTGAAGACCCATTAGAAGAAGTTATTTCGTCAACAACAAGAGGGTCTTTTGAGACAGCTTGTAACATTGTTAATCGTCAGTATTTCTTCCCTTTGAAAGTTGAGCGACTCTGCCGGTGTCAAGNCCCTTTGAAAGTTGAGCGACTCTGCCGGTGTCCGGACAGAAGCGAATGTCCTTGGGATTGGGCCGTGCCTCCACCATATCCGAAAACAGGACCGGATTCACGTCGACCGTCACCACCGGCACAAAAAAACGTTACGACGAAATCAAATACAAAAGGTGGACCAGGTGGGGGCGGTGCCGGAAATCGAGATTACTTGGCACAGTCTGTGTTTATCAACAATCGGGCTCAGCTCAAATTTTGCAACGAAGTGTCAGGAACATTGCCCAGATGCAAATCCAAATTCAATGCGCTCTTTCGAACAACAAAGAGAACAACCACAACTCAGAGCACTCAAGTGACGAATATCACTTGCTATTGTCCACCGCTGTACCGACATTGGGTTTTGTCATCTAATGCGACAGTCAACCTTAGCAATGGTGCTGTACAGAATACACTTGCGTACCGCTGCGAAAAGGTAACAATTTAACTTTTTTAACTTTCAGGTAACAGTTTTAACTTTCAGAACAAAGTGCATGAGACATGAGAAGAGCATTCAAAATTCTAATCGTTTTCACCTTTTCATAGCTTCCAAAATGCAAATCCGGAGACTTTTGCGGTCACATCAGAGTGGACACATGGGCCACGTTTTACCACTGCTCATGTCCAGTGAATCATTTCTGTTCTCCAGAAACTGATGAGCGACATGATGTCAATGAAATATTTTACGTTGGACCTGCTCTTCGCAATGTTTGCACACATTCAGCACACTTTATTTAATGATTGAAGTTCAACATCCTTTACCAATAAATATAACATTAACTTCACGTTTGGAGTATCAAACAGGATTTTTAGTATTTTGTAAAACTATTGTTTTTAATATTTCTAAATTCAATGTCTTGAATTGAGCAAGAAGGGCAATAAGGTGCATGCACATGAATATCCAAAAATTGTAAAGTGGAACGAGATGCTTTCAAAAACTGTCTTAAATCTTCGATCATGTCTTCATTTAAGTCAACATTTTTAATTTTGAACGTGACCAGGTTTTCCATTCGCCATCGGAAAAGCCATTGTGGAATGTCGTTACAATATGTTCCGTCAAATATTTCAAATGTATTTACGTTAGGCAATGTTAAGTTTGGTATTGTGTCCACATCTTGAATTTCTGCTCCATCGCATAGGTGATTTACGCTAATTTGGAGTGAGCTCAGGTTCCTCAAATGTTTTACGAAGAAAATAAGGCTATTTTCTGAAATTGAACCTTCAATCCTCAAACCTTTTATGTTAGTAGCTTCAAGGAGTACCTGGGAGTACGTAGGATTGTTTAGCAACGCTTGTTCTTCATTTGGTTTGAATCCACGAATAACAATCTTTCGAGTACTATTGTTTTTTGAAATGTCTTTTAAATTCAATAAAGAGAAAATTCCTAAAGCATCTTCTTCTATGTCATTTTTCGGTTCGTGGTTCAGTAAAATAACATCCCAATCGTCAATAGTAGATTTCAAAATGTCACTGGTATTTCTGGTACCGTCAGAAATTGTTACAGGGGTCAGTTCCAGTTCCTCATTTACAGTTGCGTCTTTAGTAATCATTAACCATGTAATCATAATAACTGCCATAGTAAGAGCAAATACGAAGAAGATGATTGAAATTGACATCTTCATCATATTATGCGTTCTAGTTCTAACACAGCCCCAATCCCTAAATTAAAAAATCGACTATTAAAATTAAAGTGGTCTTATCATAAATTCTTAGCGATGCTAAAGCTTAGCTTACATGATTCCTTCCAGATTACTTTCCGACTCCGGCACACACTTTGTACTACGAATAACACAAAAACCAAAATCATGCATTTTGCCAATCAAGACTTGATGTCTAATTTAAAATTGATTGTCTTTTACAGACAATGTTGATTAATATACCTCTGTTCATGTTGCTCCTGGAGGTTTTGAGCGTTTGTACTATAGCTGCTAAACTGTTCCGGTTCCGGTAACAGCGGCAGTGGACTGACATTTTTGTCAGCTTTTCCAGTTTCGCTGCAAGTGTACGTGTAGTAACCTGGAATTTGTCGGAAAGTATCTCGAAGGTCCATGATTGTGCTGTTCTGAACTGAGGCTTTTGAACTTTTACTGCCCCAAATTCAAAATGCACGAATTCACAGGAATTTTCATTGTATTTATGCATTATTCGATGTGACATGTAAATATAAACGATTATCAAAGTATAAACAAAAATGCTTCCTATCTAATGTTTATATACTCTTTCTGGGATGCAAAAACCAAACATTTGTATGGAATCGCGGTTACTAATTGCGATTACGCAAGTACATAGTTTATTTATAGCATTTCAGATTTATCGGATTACACAGATAACACTTTTGTTAACGGTCTACACACCTGTAACCAAAAAAAGAAAATGTTGCGGATTACGAATTCATATCAGACTATTACATCATCGGAAAATCAGGAGGGTCCTTAATAAACACCAGAATCTTGTTATTAGCTGGCATGTCTTCGGAATGAACAAAAGCCAAGGAATGCTTGGAAGCAAGATGTTTCAAATCTTGAATATCCCTAACCCCCCATTCGGGGTTTTGATTCCTAAGTCCCTGGTCAAACTGAATGTTGCTTTGAGGCGTCAACACTCCGTTAACAGCGTAGGGTCCATAAGTAACCAAAAGTCCACCTGGACGAAGCGCTTCTCCAGTAGATCTGAACAGTCCTTCCGTCACTCGCCAGGGAGTAATATGAATCATATTTGAACAAAGAATGACATCGAATTTCTTGTTATTCAAAGGTTGAGGCCAATCCGGTGTAGGGATTGTGACATCCACTTTCTTTGGTTCCTCTACATTGGGTAGATTAAAGTGATCAATGTGTGCTTGGATGCTGGACAAAGACCGGTCTTCCACTTCCGTCGGGTGCCATTGTATCTGGGGGAATCCAACTGCGAAATGAGCCACGTGTTGTCCGGTCCCACTGGCGATTTCCAGTACACTTTCAACCTTTTTGGAGAAAGAAGGGAAAATCCCTCGGAGACTCGTCAAAATCGGTTCCTTGTTCCGATCCGCTGCCGGCGCTTGCAACATTGTATCAGCTGACTCAATCCCTTGATGCCTTGACCTTTTGGACCAAAATTGATTCCGGTTTGTAAAAGTACGTAAAGGGTTATACCTTGTGATTTCTGCCGTCCGCATTAAATCTGTTGTTTTAAATAATCATAAATTAAGTTTATTTAATTTACTTTAAACCCGCCATTTAAATGCAAGGTGTTTTATACTTTATTTACATTAAAATTATGAACAGTTTGCTTATCGTGCAATTGTGCTCCTTTTGTTCTAGTACATCACACAAATGCAATTTTTACTAACGAAAGGTATGAATCGATTAACATTACGATTGAACATTATAATACAGAATTTAAAAATGGATCATTACCTCAATGTGCTTATTCCGTCATTTTGTGAATGTAATGTATATTATGTAAATAACAATTTCCTGCTCGCGAACAAGTGTAACTTTAAAATTTTTTATTACAAAGAATAAATATAGTTAGTTCTATAGATTGGACATTAAACCAGACCTGTACAAATAAAACGGGCTCCTTTTGATTTCCGCGGTAGGCCAGGAATTGAGTCTGAGTCAATCGAGTGGCGTTCATGTAAATAGGAAGGTAGGATTAGGAACATCAAGCAACAAACAAAAAGGAACGCAACCCACGTTGACGTTGACACTTGGTTGAAAAAATGCGAAAAATTGCTATATTAGCAATTAATATTTACTTAACGCATGATAAACGTTAATGATAAACAATGCTTCGTACCTATTTGTTTGCGCATTGCGAAAGTGGCAATATAAAGATTAGATTAAGGAATTTTGGACATAAAACTCTATTTAGAGAGAGGAGATAGAGATTATTTTTAGACAGTCGCATTAATTTGCATTTTTTCCACAATTTGCACTTTGCAGGTGCTCCATGCATTGCATTACATTGCATGTATATTTTATGTAACATGTAAGTTATTTTTATTTCGGAGCATTGATGACACTTCGAATGAACAAAACAAGCCAATAAGCAGTACAAAAAGAATAAAAGCATACTGGAAAGATAATTCTGGACCACTTGTCCATCTCTTGCCACAAAGTACGTTTCTTCCCTTCATGGATCCAAACGAGGAGAATTCGGATTTTGCACCATGACAGTTCGATATGGGTTAATGGAATGTCTTCTGTGGCCGTACTTCTTCCGGACAAAACAACAGATCCTAATCGTTTCTTTCTGTAGAAGAAATTGGTATCCCGATGGGCCAGATGACTCAGGAGCGTTTTATTGATTAGCCTATCCAGTAGATCTTTAAGGGTTTGTGCCGGTCTTCGCTTCCTCACAGCTTGGTGTAGTTCGGCTTGTTCCTGGTGTCGGTACGTTTGGGTCATTTTCATGACATGAGTGAAAGCACATTTGACCACGACATACTCACCCAATGCGAAAAAGACGGATAGTACACAAACTAACATCCAGATATCCACTGCTTTCACATATGCAACTGGTGGAAGTTCGAATCTTAAACCGTAGAAATGCGTAACAAGACTCAAGAGAATGATCATAAGAAGTCCAACACGGGAAGGAGAAGCGTCCAATTCCAACCAAAAGGAGAACCAACTCAAGGTGACCATGAGGGAACATGGAGCAAAGGTCTGAATCAAATGGTTTCCCCATAAGCGATCGAAACGGAAATGCGCAATCAATTGCGAAAAGTTACGACCTATAAATAGAATATATACTGAAAACTGGAAACGATTTGGGTGAAAGTGCTAATTTTGTCAAAAGAGCTCACTTTCGAATACACGTGGAACAGTTGCACCTCCAACACGGAACGGACGGGTGATTTGAAACTGTAACATACGAAACGGAGTGACTGTAAATGCATCTTGGATCGGCGAATTCCAGAGAAAAACAACTTGGGAAGCGTCATAGGAATCTATAAAAGGAAAGAATGATGTCAGCATCATAACGATGATCTAATAAAAAGTCGCATTATAATAATTATAATGCCACTACCTATTATTATTATAATTATTATTGAGATTTTAAACTCCTACGTACAACTTTCGATATAAGCAGGGCATAACTGAAAATCAAAGGGGTAGAACTGAAATTGAAATGGGCAAGAAACCCAGGCGAACAAATTGATCTTCATTGTCACCGTCCCATTAGGTAAAATACGGTATTTCAATAGTTTCGACGTCAGAGATCCAACTGCTGTTCAGTTCAGTTCATATATTTCAGAGACATACATTCAATTAACTCAATCCAAGAAACAATTGAACCTGTTTTTGTGTTAGTTGTGACAGTATAAAAGTATATAATGTAATAATTTTGTATTTATTTACATATGGATTTGTAGTTATATATAAAGGGACGAGGGTTCCAAATTGTCGGGATGTAATCAGCGAATAATAAAATGAATGGGAGATTAGTTGAATTTTCAGAGTAGCTGAGTCGAGGATCCATCCAGGTAAGTGACATTGTCATTGCACACCGGAAGTCCATGTCAGCAGCCACAATGGGATTCATCGTGTGCACGTGAATGTCAAAGAACACTTTCACTGCAGTCCCGTCTGCAGTTGCAGGAGGGAGTACTATTAAAAACATGAACAATAAGCTACGAGACATCTCTATCAATTAGATTTTGTATGAATTTATTATGAATTCAGGAGACCCACGTTTGTTGTAGTTTGGAGGTGGTTTCCAATCTATGGCAGAACTCTGCTTGATGTTCCATGCTAAAAATACTGTACAAAGTGTAATAACTGACGACTGTTTCTTGTTTCTCTTAGTGAACATGACAATCATCATTTGAATTGTCACTTGATTCTTGATATTATATTAATCATTGGTACACAATCAATGTTGACAATATTTATGCAAATCAAGCGTCACACGGAGAAGGGAGTACCTTTTACGTGCACGACCGTTGTTCCAACTATTTTATATCACTTATGGTCGCAATTTCAGACGGCGTCCGTCCGCGTTACTTACATTGCGATTTGGGAATTGCGACAACTTTGGGGAATCTGTTTCATTTTGTCAAACTAAGCCATTCTTTAAATATGGATTATGGATGTAATCATACAAATTAAATGCTTTATTTCAGTCGTATTTGTCCATTTGTCTGATTATGTTGTGTATACATTCCGAATGAAATCATGAGGGCAGTAAGTAAATTGACGAGGCATGATGGTATTAGAATGTTAGGCATAAGATTAATCATCGGAAAGGTTTTTGCTTCTTCTTTGATTGATATGACCTCTATAACAATTTGAGGTCATTGTTTTCCTAATAGGATATTCTGAGCACCAATCAACATAATGACATATTGTCGATGTTGTTTAGGATCATCTTTCTGATTGACACACAGCGGTCGTATCTTAAAAGAATGGCAAATGAGGAAGGGATGAGATGAGATGTATGCAAAAAAATTTATACTTTTTAGGAACGCATTGTAAATCTAAAAAATGGCACTGCATGCTCCTTTATTTCATATCACGATCACGACTTCACATGAAGAATAATCTGTTCGCATGAAATGGGTTGTTCATTAGGTACTTTACCTTACCAGTTTCCACTTTCGACTTACAACTTGTCAAGGTACACGCACCCTTCCTGCCCTAACAACTTTAAGAAATAGGTTATTGACAAAAAATCCTTGTAAAATTCCGTATATGATGGTATGATATAACATAAGGGTCTCGTCAATAGTGCCTAATTAGCATATCGTATGGATAGTCATACTTCTAATGGGTTGGTCCGGTTGGTGCATGTTATGATGTTAACGTTTTATACGCTGCTTCCTAAAATGACAATCAGCTTAATGTTACTTCAATGTGAAATGCTAGCTTCGACAGGAAAGAGGGCCATGCTGGAATTGCCGAGTTTTTTCGCATGAAATTGTATACAATGTTCCCTTTTCACTCTGTCAGAATAATATTAACAAAAGCATGAAGCGGAATCCTTTCGCTTACTCATTGGGTTTCAACGAAGTGTCGTTATTGTTTAGTTAGCGACTAGTGACTATATAAACAGTCAATTTTCCCCTTTGGGTTTTGCATTTCATTCATGACTTTGCAGTGAACGGATCACAAGTTTATTGAGCTTCCCAAGTAAGACAACTCGTTACATTTTTCTCTCTAGTCAAAATCAGTCAAGTTCGTTTTCTCTGTTTGCCAATCTGAAAATCATGAAAGTCACATTTTTTGCGAATATTAAACTCACATTGGTACTAGTGCAAATTCTTTGCTTATGTCTACTTTCTGTGGATTGTGCACCTCAACCCCAAACTTCAATGAGAAGTAGAGGCAGAGGGATTTCTCAAGCACTTCTCAATTGGAACTCTCGAATTCCAGGAAGCATTATAGGTACTGTTTAAATTGCATTCGATTTTTTTGCAGCATTAAATCAATTGAAGAGATTCAATCTGATCTGATCGTTCTGAATCTATTTTTGGAACGGAATTTTTTCATCGTATAGACGTGAGTGACGTGACTGCGGACCGAGGTTATGCAAATATGCAGAGGACGAGCGAACTGCGTCAGTCTCGAGGTTACGGCTTTGTTCCACAAGCTAACTCGCTTCGAGGATCAGGAGGATCTTCATTTGTAGCAATGAGAGATGCTCCGATCTATTATGGTTAGCAATGTCATCGTCATCGTGTTAACCTGTTAAGCGCTATGTTAATCTCGTGTATAATGCGAAATAATGTTATAACTCATACGTTCATCACATTCAGCAGTATTATTTTGCTAAGTCATCATTGTAACAGTTTGTATAATGAAAATACGAAAACGAATTCTCGAAAAGTATTACGAAGAATAAAAAAGCTGAAGAAAAAATAGCTTTAAAAAACTTGCTAATTAAAAGTTTACACTTTAAACCGATGAAATTGTGGTTGGGACGTCAGCGTCGTCCTTTTCCATTGCGCATTTGGCAGATTTCTCAGGAATGTATTCTGAATGACTTCGTTTGACTGGGTATTTTACATCCACGGGATCCTTACTATAGTACTCGAACGGATTATCCGGCACTACATTTGAAGGTGGACAAATCCCTTGATGTAAATCCCATCTCAAAGCATCCTGTAGCTCATTGACCATGTTGGAATCCACAATCCTGAGATTTCGCAAGTGCTTGTGGAATGGTGAGATTTGCCCACTTTTCCGGCTTCGAAACAACCACTTTCCCGGAATTTGTAAACGTTGTATCCACGATCCCGTACTTTTCGTTAAACTTTTTCGTAGGATAGAAACTTCCACAAAAAGTGACGTTGACACGTGGATAGTACCAAATGAACGCTTCGCACATTTCGTCATGAGTGGACAAGCCAGCCATCGTAAATTCTTCTCTGTCCATTGTGTCGTATGTGCATTCATAAGTCAAATGATCACCAGGAAGTACAAGGATTTCTTTGGGGAGAAATTGGTTTTCTTGGTAGTCAAATTGGTAATTGTCATCGTAAGCTATCCAAGGCAGCTCAGTTCCGTTACGCCAATGACGGATTTTGAGCTTTCGCCCAGCCAAATGCGAATGAAGTAGAACATTAAATACTCTGATTCCTTCTGCCGGAAGATGCTTTTGTGTGCATTCTGCACTGCAATGGCCCACAATCACGAAGTTGGATACTTTCGGTGGAATGGCATGACTTGGAGTCAAATTATGGTCCACCATCAATTCTCCAGCGTCGTTTTTCCTATTTATACATGACAATACATTACTTTATTGCCTAATGATTATTTTATTAGCTAATCTAGAAGAGTAAAGTCTGGAGACTTGGACGTGCTTCATACCGTAATTTATCAGTGTAGTAAACCGTTACTCCAGTCTCAAAATGGATATCCGAAACGGAATGTGGGTTGTCGTAATGAATTTCCATCAGAACGAAGTTAAACTTTTGTTCTCCCAAGGGATATCCAACGTGTTTAGGTAAAAATAGTGGCTATTTATGAGTTATGACAAACAAAACAACATTGAGTGAAAAATAAATTGACCTAGCTGCATTCTATTAATAACATTTATGTAAACTCACTTCGCCACCAACAGCCCAAACATACAGCAACTGCCTGCATTCCTTCACTGGCAAGACACCTTGATACGCTTTTGTATCATAGCACAAGTTTCCGGAAGTGTAGTTCATATATTTCTGAAAATGTTCACCAGTTTCTTTTCCCTCCGGAGTTACGCATCCCCAAATGACAATATGGTGAGTATGAAGACGCGCTTCTGGATGTAAGAATCTCGGTTCAAAACCCACCAAATGATGCTTTCCACCGAAATCCGGAGCTTGCTTAGTTACGCACCAATAAGTCGTAGTGTCATTTGGCATAGTCATTTTATGAGTTATGTTCCATTCTTTCCATTGACTTCTGTCCACTGTTGGAGATGGTGGAGACAACAACTTCATAGCATGAGAACCACGAGAGTAATCATGATATGAAACTTGGTCGCTTTCCCCAAATGCCCATATTAATTTCACAGTGTCTTCTGTAATACGGAAATCTTCTTCGTCGCATGTGTCAAATGGTCGACTGAAACGAAGGAAGGTATGTGTCCCGTTTTCGGTAGCCTGGAGCAGTGTCCAGTCTTGTTGGTTATCTTCTACTGCATTCAAACCAACGCCATGTCTGTCCTGTTTTATCAAAATCAGAATATTTTAAATCAGTTTTTAAAAACACTTTTTATACACATTAATTCCGTTATTTCAATTATTTCCATACTGAAAAGTACGATGTCCCATTCGGATACACCCCTGCTACGAAAATGTCCGCTCCGTTCATTTGCCCGTGTCGTGTCAGACCAAATCCGACGTAGCCCGTTGTTGCAACTGTAACCCGAAACTCTATAGTTTCTGCTTTCAAATCCGCAGTCCATTGTGCCA
>JABASF010003171.1:0-11313 GCA_019776145.1 Harlomillsia oculata
TATGATTTTGAAGTCGACAGAGTTTTAGGTATACTGAAGATGAACTATTTTCAGCTTTTACTATTATAACAGTATAAATTTGCCCTTTTTGGCATGAACTAAAGCTGTATGGTGTATGTTTCCTTAGAACCGAGAAAGAGCAAGAGAAAGTGTACTAGGGTGTTCAATGAAAATGGCTGTGTTCGATGTTTAGCATGCTGTTGACTATCTGTCGGTCTGTGCACTTCAACTGGACGCCGATGAATTTGGAACAGGAGGAGTGCTTTCCGCTTGGAGTGTGTACACTGGACAAGCGAACTGAGAGAAAGTGCCCGTAGGGACATTTCGGTAGAACAGTTCAGAGTCAATTGTTGAGGTGGAAAGTATATTTGAGACTACTTTGGTATAAGGGCACAAGCTGGGTCGAGTCAAGAGTCAGAATGGAGAGAGATCTTCCAGCCTTGAGGTCTGAGTCCCCAAGAGATGATCTAACACGGCGATGTGCCTATAAGCACACAAGCTTGAGTGTATCTGTTTGTACATCATCAGGAAGTGAGAGTAATCCAAAAAAGCATGAGGTTGGAATGGAATCACTACCCTATATTATATATCCCAATTCTCATCTTGTAAACCATGAGGAAAACGTGTTCCATCCCATGATTTTCAACATATCTCAACCAGTGGGAAAGTTGAGGTCGACTCCTTTCATTCTCCATGGATTCCCAAAATTCGCACCCGAATGCAGCCAAAACCCAGCACAGGTCACTGCAAAATGACTCTATAATCTCTCTTCGACTCAATCAATCTTTCTTGATTATTCATACAGGCAATTATCCAAAGGATACATTAGTTCGTTTCGTCCTCTGCTCGCTTTGCTCTTTCCTCCCTCCGGATTCAAGGTACGAGCATTCAAGATAAATACACTGACAAATGATGTCTGTGCTCCTTGTTGTTCCTGTTGCTGTGCTACTCCTCCTCTCCCGGTTTATATATAGCAATCACTTTACTATTAATGAAACCTTTTATGCACTAACTTAATCGTTTATTATATACAACTCTACTTTCGACTTTACTATATATAGTATTTATTCCATAGTTTATCTTCAGAATGTAGTCGTTCGTAGACCGTAGAACAATCTGGAAATAATGACCGACAAATAATAAGACTTTCTCTCTTTCCCACACACTCACGCACACACACGTAGAACTTTCTACTGTCGATCTGTTTTCATTTCAAAAAAGGACAGGCATAGTCTTTTTCACATCAGGAAAGTCTTGGAGCATCCCTATTACACTTTCTTCCAGCAAAAAGCGGGTAGTTAAAGTGCTCCAGCTACATGGAAACTATGAACACTCTGTACTTTACACTTTGTCCTTCCTGTTGGGAATCTTTGGGAGTCCAGTGAAGGAAAACGGTTTGCTCCCCTTCATGTTTTCACCGTTTACGGGAGTCGGAGTAGCCGTGCTTGGAATATGTGCAGAATGATATTCGCCTTTGTCCTACAAAGTGTCTCTATTACACCATTCCTGTCGCTGTTCATTACAAAGGGGACTACAGACAAGAATAAATACGAGAACAAGATTTCCATGCTTCACTCTCATGCGTACAAAAACCTCTATTTAATCCTTTTACGATTACCTGAGACGTGAAAAAATCTCAACTCTTGGCAAATTCGACACTCTCATACAGATCATGAACAAAACTTTTGGATTCTGACGCTGAGAGTAATGTGTGAATACGTGAAGTTGCAAGAAACAGAAATCGCCCACTTGTTCGTTGGTTACAATGTCACTCCATAACAAATTCCTCTGTTGGATGAATTTGAGAGTATGACGACTCATAAAAGTGGAACATAATGACGTCATACATCGGTTTATCCCAGTAGATATTAATAGGAAGGAGAGCCCATTCAAACAAAAGCTAAGAAAGTGTCTATAAGAGTCTTTAGCCAATTTTTCGTCGTTTGGAATGGTCAAATGTGATTGAAACCGTAGGAACTATACACACGGCATTTTAAGGATTACATTATGAAGAATGTGTAATGTCCAGCCTTTTGAATTCCCACTTCTCCGCAACAAAAAAGGAGATGCACTTGAAAGTCTTCTCCTCTTCATCTAAGGAAAAGTACGCTAGAACTTACGTTAGAAGGTCACTTTGTCTCAGTCGCACAAAAAAAACCTCCTTTCAACTTGACTTCACGTCGTGTACAAAACTTTTGCACAAACTTTGTTACTGTTCCAGGTGCTGTCTCCAATAATAAAAACAATATTGTCCCACCTTTTCTCTAGTTCTGTACTGTAAATTGTTTTAAACAGGGTCTTTTCTTTTGTATAGCGCCTTTCCTCTAACATATTTTGATTCATTTCCTCCAAAGGAACTGTCTCACCTTAACGGCGGAACAACGTAACAAAGTACTGACTGATAAAGTCCCTAATCCATTTTTAGTTTTAAGCCCGTTATTCGTTACAACAAGCGCCACAAAGAAAAAAGTGACAAGTGATGTGGATGACGACTTTACACAAAAGGACTTAGAGAAAAGCCTAATCATCTATTGTATATTTCCCAACAAGTAGTGTGTCAATACATTTGGTAATGCGTTTTACAAACTATAAAGTGTATTTTAGTAATGACACAAATTATTGACTAACTCTTGACCGTTCAACCGTTCCATCAATTCGGTGACATTTCACCCAACCCACTTGTCAAAGCCTCGAGTATAGTAGTAAGTTGACAGCATACTGGTCAAGTGGCTACATAATGCAACAAATAACTCAACATGTGTGCCAAATTGACACAAGAGAGGAAAAATGATATTTATTAACATTAAATAGTCTTTTATACTCTCAGAGAAACTTTGTAGTACATCAGTCCATCGAGTCTCATCCTGGGGTACAATGAGATGAATGTCTTCGACGGGTATTGTAAGACCGTCCACGTCGTCGTCTCGTCTAGTCGTCCGTCGAAATGAAATAATAAATATGAAGGCTTCTCTTGAACACTTTATACTTTCCAATTTTATTATATTACAAATTATTCTAAAACCACAGGATTAAAACGAAAAAAATACAAAAATAGTTTTTGTTTTAAAATTTTTGCAACTTTGCAACTAATATTCTTGTTTTGTGCAGGGTATTCTTACAGAAGGTTATGTGTAAAATGCAACACTAGAAAGGATTGTTTGAAGACAAAAAGGAGCTCAATTGCCAATAAGTTGGAAAGGTAAAATGCAGCAATAAAGTATGCTCCGAAGGTGTCTCCTTAATTGTGAATGGCCCATTCTCCTTGATTTATATTTACTAAGGGTCGATTCGACCGAGAACAATTTTTTTTTCGTTGAGAGGTGAAAGAATTTGAACATTGCTTGTCCTTCTTTTACAAAGTTTTTTTTTCTCTTTTGATTTCATTTCATTCTTACAAAGTTTCAGTTTTATCTTCAGTTTTGGCATTTGTCCTTCTTCCGAGTTTGTGGACTGTACATGAAGTACAGTAGTCCGTTTTTTTGTGTGGAGTGTAACGTATTTAAGAACGTGGCATTTCATATTATGACATGCATATTATCCTGGTTTTTTCCGATTCACGTGATATGACAGTGATAATGTGAAGCCTTCCAGGAGAAATCGGAGTGAGGTGAAACTGCCTGATTTGCGTGTGTGTACAATAAGAGTGGTGATGGTGAACGGTGATACTTTTCCCAAGTTGGGAAATTTATATATTGTAGCATTTTGAAATGCTTCTATGATGTTATAAAAGAATAGAAAGTGGAGGTTGTAAGGAGTGGGCACCCCGTCGGGTCGCTTTTGACCGCTTTACACTTCTCTCATACTACCCGGGAGAAATTGTATAGGACAAGGGGCAGAGAGTCGTAATATAGGACCTGAATGTGTGAGAGGGGGAAACATTGACACGAAACGTCAGAGGTTTTGTCTCAACCCGATCGAAAATGTCTCCATGGGGCTCTTTTTCATCCCTATAAACTTTCTCGCTCATCTGTGCCTTGTTTCATTGACTTCTTAGGCCTTCATGTCGCAAGTATCAACAAAACTCGACTGTGTCCTCTGTCTACCAGTTCCCAGTTTGTACGAAGTCTTCGTGTAAGGTTTGGTTTACCATTACGTCCACGGTGCTATTTGTATATGTTGTAAACAATAAAAAGATTCACCAATATTTTACATTATAGCAATTCAAAATTTTTTCAGACATGACGTTGTTTGATTAATTTGATTCTGCCGTGATTTGAGGTACTGATTGCTTTCTTACGTAACCAAAACAGCAAAGAGCGACTAGCAAATTTTGCCGTGATCCGTTTATGTGTTCTTGGATTTGTGATCCTGATCATAGACATTGTTAATATAGATGACATTTCCAAAGTCGTCGGAAATCTGAAACTCGACCGCAACTCAAGAACAACCAGAGCATACAAGTCAAGACAACTTTTCTCTTCATTTGTCACTGGATTGACATTGTGTCTCACGAGCCAAAATCAATTGTGTAGTGTAACGAGATTGTGAGACAAAAACGCATTTTGTTTTCTTCAGGGTTGCTTTGTGTTCTTTCTGATACATAACTACTGGGAAATGTGGGAAAGTGTCTTTTTTTCGCAATGCAGCAAAAGTTATATTTAAGCCCATGGTAAGTGCTCATCTTTTTTGGAAGCATTTGGTGTCGTTTTTGAAAAAGGGGTTTTTAAAATGAAAATGAAAATGATTATACACCTAAAAAGTAAGATTGGAGGATACCCCGTGCTTAAAAGTGTGAAAATTCTACACTACTAAATATACAGGAGAAGATGTCGATGTAATCAGTAATCAACGAGGAGTCTAATTACAAACTTCAAGTTCAAAAATTCTAGAGTCTAAAAATTTCAATAACTTTTTTTCTCAAGTTAGATAAAGCTGGGGTTTTCCTAGTTTTTTGGACTTGCAAGCATATGTACACAGAAAATCCGAAAACTGAGGATATTATAGACAGAGAATCGCTGTGAATTATGCACGAAGGGACGCACACTACCAGCGACGACGACGACTTTCCAAACCCGGGTTTTGCACTCGACAAGTATTGTTTGACTATCCGAAATTGTAGACATGCATGCATAATACGCCCTATATACCTTAACTTGTACTTTTGCTACGTACATTTTGTTGTACTCAAAAAGCATGCAACAAACACTTTTTTACTTCCAGATTTTCACTCCTACTTAGGACAAACAACAAACCTCTGCTCTGTCCTGTTCAAACAAAAGGAGAGAAGCCATTTATTACTCACTTTGACTCATGTGACGAAGCAAATGCACTTCCGTTCTTATAGTAAAAAAAAGCATTATGTGTTGCAAAAGTGAAACTTTTTTGTGCAAAAGAAACCAACTTTCGCTGGCATAATTCACAGTATAGAGTAGTCGCTACTCGCTAGTCGTCGGAGTATTTTGGCAAAAGGATAACTGTAAATTTTGCTGCTCGGTCTTTTTGTAACATAAAAAGGTACTTTTTGTATTTCTGTCAAGTGCAAAGTGCATTTTCTTATCACATATGTAATACTAAATCTGCATAAAAACACCAGTGTATGGAGACCCGATGATTTTCCGGTAAAAAAATATTGCTCAACCGGAAAAGGAAAGCATGCAATTTAAAAAGCTACCAAAACGTATTTTAAAAATCAAAGGTCACTTATTTGTTTCATACATGTCAATTTTGCATTTATTGTGGTAAAAGAAACGGACTCGTATAGATACAGCCGGGGAAACCTGAGCCTGCCTGGTATTCCAAGCGACTGTCAAAGTGGTGACTGAATTTTCCCCGGATCGATTTTTCTCGTACCGCCGCTTTCAAATTACTTTCAGCATTAAAAGATCCGAAACTGCTCGCGCAATAATATTTCTTCCACATTTTGTAAAATAGTAATAATCTGAAAAGTATTATTACATTTTTGTATTCATACACACTATTTTTGATTCCTTGGTTACGACGTTCATATTGTCAAAACAGTTCGATTTTTCCGTACGTTCTTATAGAAACCGTGGAGTTGTGGTTGGTTCGTGAAAATCGAAAATGACCGTTTACTAAGTGCTTTAACTCATTTTAATCTTGCAGACGAGTTAGAAAAGTAGAGTCAGACATGAAGTCGTCAAAAGACCGGAATGTTAAATCTGTCCCATCAGGAAAACGACTAGTGATAACGTCGATTGACAGCTCAGAAAAGGTCAAAGTGATTGTACGATGTCGACCAATGAGTAAGAAGGAACGTCGTGACAATTATGACAAGTACGTCTGTTTATTGATTTTCCATAAAATTTTCAATAATATGAGTTAATATTGGATGTTGTTTTAGTTTATCGGTTGTATTCTTGTGATTCAACAGTGTCGTACTTGTAAAAAGAAACACTGGAGAAGTCGTAGTCAGTCGGCCAAAATCACTCGAGTCGAATTCCTCGTCCGTTGAACAACACAAGGCGTTTACTTACGATGCCGTTTATGATGGAAGGTATAATTTATATTATTTTTAAAAAAATAAGCAATCAATCAATTAATGATTGGAATAAATTTGAATTTTCGTGTTTCAGTGTTACGCAAAGTGAGCTGTTTGATGAAACGTTTCGACCATTGATTGACTCTGTTTTAGAAGGGTTCAATGGTACCATATTTGCTTATGGTCAAACGGGTACAGGGAAAACGTATACTATGGAAGGTAAAAGCTATTTTGTGTTGTTGTATACATGGGTTGAAAGGTGTTTCCCGAGTACATTTAGTGAACTAATTTGAATGATTATTGTGTATTTAACAGGCTTGAGAGATGTGGAAATAGAACAAGGAGTTATTCCTCTAGCTTGTAAACAGATATTTGATGCCGTAGAGAAGAATCCGAATAAACAGTACCTGGTCCGTGCATCGTATTTAGAGATCTACCAAGAAGACATTTTAGACTTGCTAAGTAAGAAGAAGCAACATCGGGAGTTGAAAGAGTCGACGACGGGCGGTGTGTTCGCGAAAGATCTGTCCACGTTTCTTTGCAGCAATTTCAATGAGATCAATGAGCTGATGACCCGTGGGAATAAGAACCGAGCCGTAGGAGCGACTAACATGAATGAGCGGAGTTCTCGCTCACATGCAATATTCCAGATCACAGTGGAAGTCTCGGAAGAGTGGCCTGATGGTCAGAATCACATCAAAGTGGGTAAACTGAATCTGGTCGATTTGGCAGGATCAGAGCGTCAAGGGAAAAGCGGAGCGACTGGAGAACGCCTCAAAGAAGCTACCAAGATCAATTTGTCTCTGTCTGCTTTGGGGAATGTGATTGCAGCCTTAGTGGACGGGAAATGCACCCATGTTCCATACAGAGACTCAAAACTGACGCGTCTTCTTCAAGACTCCCTTGGGGGCAACTCGAGAACAATCATGGTGGCCACGATTGGACCGGCCAGCTTCAATTGGGAAGAAACGATGACGACGCTTCGCTATGCCAGTCGAGCCAAGAGAATCAAAAATAAACCAGTCGTGAATGAAGATCCTAAGGACGCCATGTTACGTCAGTACCAAGAAGAAATTGCGCGTCTCAGGCAAGAGCTCCTCAAAAGACGAGAGAAACATAGGACAGAATTTCCTGGAGATGAGGATCCACAGACTCCGCGTACTAGCCGAAGGGCTCAAACAGCCTCCAACGTTCATGATCAGATGAGACTCATGGAGGAGCAACGCATGAAGGAACTTGCTCCTTTCCTGGCTCCGTATGGTCTCGATCCCAGCTCTGACTTGAAGCATATCATGAGTCAACTGGAAAAGAGGCGACAAGCTTTACTCAAGGACAATCAGACAGTGAAATCCGAGAAAGACCAACTTCTAAGCAAGTTAGAAGAGACAAAAAATCTGGTGCAGTCTGCAGAGGAAGAGTGCATGAAACTCGCAGAGCGAATTCGTTGGCTGGAGAGTAAAGTCTTGACCGGCGGCAAGAGTTTGTTGGACCGCACCAACGAACAACAACGCTTGATTGAAGAAAAGCAAAAGGAGTTGGATGAACAGAATCGACGCTTCGAGATGGTTCAAAAGCAAGTCGAAGAACATGAATTAACAACAGGGGAGCTTCGAATCACTCTCAGTGACCTAGAGCATGAAAATAGGGTCAAGACCAAGAAATTGCAACAAACTAACTCACAAGCTAAGGTCAGCACGGGAAGAAATCGTCAGAATTACCGAGCAAAATGCCTCAAATCGTACTGAAATCCAGGAAGTATATCATGAACTTAAAAAGTAAGTTACACGCTTTCATTTATGATTAGTTTTCTAGCACTAATAATTACTTTCTGTAATGGTTGCGTTTATGTGTGCTAATTATTTAATCCCATTCTATGCCTCTCATCTTAATTTTATTGCATTGACCCAATGTTTTCGTCTTTCAGGGAAATTGCTCTTAAGAAACTCATCATTGAAAACTTCATTCCACATGCTAGTCGAAAAGCAGTTGAACCAAGAATTCAATGGGACGATGCCATCGACAATTTCCGAGTTGTACCTCACAACGAAACATTTTTGAAGAGACCAAAATGTAATCGAATGTTGGCCACTCCGTTGTACTCACTTCGTCAGCTTGGACCAGTACACCCCACCCTGAATGTGCACTACGAAGATGAGAATATTCTACAACTTTCACCTGAAAAGCCAACAGAGCGACGCACCAACTATGTTCCACCTAAAATGGACCCCTTCATTAAATCACTAATTAAACGAGCTCACATGGATGCGGAAGCGGACGTCTTCATTGACTGCTCATCCATTCCTTCCACCCGTAAACGGTATTCTACTTCTGCTAAACATAAAATGAGAAAATAAGCGCAATGTAGCGGTTAATAATTGGTTTGTATTTTAACATTCCGTTCCAAATATTATTCAGTAATACATGGTTTATTTACAAGTATAGATTCGCACGTTAATGAATAAACTATTAATAAATAATAAATTCAGCGGAGTAACATGCTAACCAACAATGTTTGTACGCACATTTGTTTCTAAAAAATGGTTAACGATTTGTGAGAGCTTGTCATACAAAACCTGACGCATTGAAATTGTACAATAGTAACCAATCTATATATAGTTAGAATTCATACTTTATACTCTAATAAATGTACAGCTAGTTACTTATACATTCCTCGGCGCAGGTTCAACCAACATCCAATCTTTAATCTGCTCCTTTATAAAAGTAAATTCATTCATTCAAAGTAAAGTAAAATAAGGTAAATAAACAATCATTTCAGCTTAAACCCAAGCCTTCAACGTCTGATTGCAAGTTACATAATCGGCCTGTGTTAACTATTACAGATCCAACATCAAAACCAAAGGTACAGTGAATTACCAATCGAGATAAATTGCCGAAAATTCTAGTTAACTTGGCTTAAAACTATTCATCAGTAGCAATAAATAAGAACTTATGCTAGAGCAGTCATTACAATTATTAATTGACCCAATTGTTAAGCTGAAAATTTAATATTCATTGCTATTGCTATCCATTTCAAAAACAACAAATTGGGCAATTCCATTGCGCATTGGTATTTCATTCGCTCACAGGTAATGTCACAGGTGGCTGCGGACTCCTTGAAAAAGTGTTTCGAGAAAATCGTCCTCCAGCAACACTAAAAGCGATCCACCCGGTCAGCACCAGGATCATGTAAAGTGGAACAATCGAGAACCAGTACATATGCTGAGCGTTTAACAGCGTCTGTATGAAAATCAAAGTAATCAAAATAACCAATTACTCCCTTTATGATTTTGATTTCATAATATAAATCATAATATATTAAGCTCATGTCAATAACATGCCAGCTACTAGTGCTACTTACCAGTATGGATGCCGCCATATGAGTTATGACCACGTAAATCAGAAATGGGTACCGTTTCGAGTCCAGGGCATGGAAGAAAGTCACACCCCATGCAGTGTGAAGGAAAATGAAAGCAAGGGTTGTTAATGACGACGTCACAAAAAATAAAGAGCTTCCTCCTCTCAAACCAACTGTTCCAGGTCCAACTGCGTCTGCTAACACATTGATCAAAGAAAACGCTCCGCTCATAATACCAAATCCAAGTCCAGCAACTGCAATCAAAATAATTACAATTTTACACATTTCAAAATCATCATTACATTGATTCCATAAATACATGACTGACATGGACTTTCGACAGTAAACCAATGAAATTAATCACCATAAGCGAGTATGTGTTTATTGTCGACCAGTTGCGTGCTGGCATCATCCGTGACTTTCTTGAGACCACCTTCAGCTTTCCGCAGAAGAACGTAAATAAGTAATCTAAAAAGTTCTTGGAACAGTACAGAAAAAATCACTCCAAATATTAACGTATTCCGTAGCGGTATCACTATAAACCACCATAATGACGACGCCAGTAATGCCAGTAGCCAGAAAAATGCACTGTAAAAATATCATGCAAACCAAACATCACATTAGTACAGGACTATCACATATAATTACACTATTCAAATGCTAAATTGATTAATATTTTCATTTACCTGGCTATTAAAATAATGACTCGAACCGGATCTTTGGCTATGGTAAAGTAAAAGAGAGCAAATGGAGGGCCGAACGCGATGAGACTACAACCAAAAAATTCCATAACCGTCATTTTGACAGTTTTTTCTAATCAACTACCAAGAGCAACAATTTCTTCAGCACCTATTGAATAATTTATAGCAATTAAGTTATCAGATTATTGATTTTTGATACTTAGAAAACAATTTATTGCTTCTGATCAACAATTCACACTGTCGTTAATCCATATATTAATTCCAATTTAACTCACCACCTTTCCGTTCACTGATTAATTGATGTTCAATGAGTCAAATCCGGAAATCAGAAACAAAACCACTAACTTCATGGGAAAAAAACAAATTAATCAGTAGAATTGTCAAGGATGTGTCAAAAACTGAAGTGTATTATAATGCGTGGAATGTTGTGTTTCGGTGCTCCGCGCTGTTGAATGTCACTTGAGTGGGTGCGCTTAAAAGCCAAAGAAAAGGCTTTTCTGAGTTCTTGAGCCTGAGCCTGAGCCTGAGCCTGCACAAAAACTACACAGACAGTACACAATGTTTTCATAAGAATGAAATGAGTCACACTCAAAATAAAATGACTAATTTGTTACAATGAATATTTAAATGCATTTATAAATGGCCCATGCAACAATGTGTAATATTCTACTGCAACTCTTGGGTTAGATTAGATTAGATTAGGTTAGGTTGTATGCTGTTTTGAGTTAGGTTATGTGATTCCTGCTTTTGCTGGCATTGTCCATTTCCTCATTGGTGACAAATGTTACTGTCATCCGGTGACACGGTCATGTGTCACC